>SSNS01000784.1:0-46552 GCA_006937985.1 Aphyosemion australe | reverse complement strand
TTTTTTTTTTTTGGTTTTTTTTTCTCTGCCTATTCTGCTCGTCCTTTTGGGTTGTTTTTTGTTTCCCTCCTCGCCCGCCCGTGTGGTTGTTTTTTGTTTCCCTCCTCGCCCGCCCTTGTGGTTGCTTTTTGTTGTTTTTGGTCCCTCCTCGCCCGCCCTTGTGGGTTGTTTTTTGTTGTTTTTGGTCCCCCCTCGCCCGCCCTTGTGGGTTGTTTTGTTTCGTCCCGCCTCTCCCGCCCTGTGTTTTCTTGTCTTCTGTTTGTGTTTTGTTTGTGCGTCTGGTAGCCGCCCTTGAGGGGGGGGTACTGTCATGTCCTGTGTCCTCGTCTCCCCAGCATTCATTTTAGTTATCCTCCTCTTATGTCATTGGCCCTTTGACCCCTGTGTTTCTCTTGCAGTTTTCCCCCCTATGTTAGTGATCATTTATGTTTTTCTTAGTTTGTTTTTACATTCTGACCGTGTTCAGTTATCAGATTATTTCTCAGTCATTTCTTGTTTAGATTTTCAATTCTGCTTTCATCCCAGGCTCTTTGTGTTATCTGGTTTTGTTCCATTTTGATTATTCGTATTAGTGTCCCTGTCTTCAGTTATTCTTAGAATAGTTTATTTCTTTCAGCCCTTGGTTCTAGTATATTGTTTAGTTATTGTCTTAGTGTTATCTGGTTCAGTCTTTGTTTTTGTATTACCTTCCAACCCTCAGTCAACTAGTCGCACCTGTAGGTCATCAGTAATCATCACACCTGCTCCTTGTTTCACTCCCCTGTCTATTTAAACCAGTTCTACTCTCAGCTCCTTGTCGGTTTCTTGTGTTTATCTGTGTTTGTCTGAGTCATCTGTGTGTGTTGCCTTTATCCCTGTGTCACCTGCTGATTTTTGTTCCTGCTCCAGACCACGGCTGTAAATAAAACATTTTCATTTTTTCAACCATACCTGGCTGCCTCCTGGATATTCCTGCACTTGGGTCCTACAACAACCTCCCACCACATGACACAAACAAATAAAAGGAATATATGGACTGACTCTTAAATCCTTGAACATTCTAATTTGTTTTTTTTGCTGTGTTTTCTTAACAACAATGGAGGAAGACGGTGGGTCTGATGCAGCCCTTGGGTCTGGATCTCAGAAATCAGATCTCAATGTTGGGTCTTCAGAGCCGCTCCAGACTGTTGTGAAACGTACTGTTAAATTAACTGAAAAGGGACTCTTGCTAAAAATTGCACATTTGCAAAATGAAAGAAAGCAGAAAAGGAGAAGGGCTTCTAAATTGAAAGAGACAATTGTTGGTTTGATGGATGATGCTTCGTTTGTTAATGAGGTAAAAGTAACACTTGAAAAATATAATGTTTGTGTTAACGATGCTAAAACCCAACATGAGGCTTTAAGGGGTTATGTACCTATGGATGAGTTTGAAAAAGATGAAAGGTGGTTTAGGGTAAAAATGATGGGAGTTCGTGAATTTAATGGTTTGGTAAATAAATGGGGGGTTGAGAATGAAGGGTTTGTTCAACCTGAAGAACATGAGGTTGTGACAACAGATGTGTGGGATTTTAAAAATGAGCCAATTAATATAGAACCACATGACAGCATTTCTAATGTTGAGACTGATGGGTCAAGCAAATCCAGCAGGTCCTCATCAAGACCTGCATTTCTCCAAGCCAAAGCAGAAAAGGCTGCGCTTGATGCTCGTGCAGCTGCATTAAAAGAGAAACATACTCTAGAAGAAGAAAAGGCAGACAAACTGAGACGGCAGATGGAAAATCTTGAAATGAAAGCTGAACTTGCTTCATCCACAGCAAAACTTGCTGTCCTGAGTACTTCCAGAAGTTGTAGCATCCCTTCAAAACATCAGTCTGATGAAATGGAATCCTACATGAAAAAGGGATCAGCAGAACAACAAAGGGACTTGGAGGAACCAGATAAAAAGAAGACTGTAAAAAGATGTCCTGCAACAGCAAAAAACCATTTAACAAACCCTTTACCTCCCTCTCATTCAAACACTCATGCATCTGGAGATGTTTCTCAACTTCTGCAAAAACAAAATGAAATCATGACGCTGCTTGTTGAAACTCAAATATCACACTTTCTACCACATCGTGAGATTCCTGTACACAATGGAGACCCCTTGCAGTTCAAAACATTTATTAAAGCATTCGAACAAGGCGTGGAATCAAAAATAAAAAATCAAGACGACTGTTTATGCTATCTTGAGCAATTCACTTCAGGGCAGCCAAAGGCGTTAATCAGGAGTTGCCAGCATCTGCCGTCAGAAAGAAAATACAGAAAGGCCAAGGAACTTCTCAAGGAGCAGTTTGGAAATGAATTGAAAATAACTGCTGCCTATGTGGACAAGATAAATGAATGGCCTGCTATCAAACCTGAAGATGTTAAAGGTCTTTCTGCCTATACCTTGTTTCTGCAGAGTTGTTGCAATGCGATGGATGAACTAGAATATTTGGACGAATTCAACATGCCAGCTAATATGAGAACCATTGTACAAAGGCTTCCATACAAACTCAGAGAAAAATGGAGCGTTGTGGCATGTGACATTTATGAAAAAAAATCAGCACCGAGCCAAGTTCAAAGATATTGTTCACTTTCTTAAACATCAAGTCAAAGCAATGTCAGATCCTGTTTTTGGTGACATACAGGACATAAAAAGCAAAGAAAAGTCACAACCTGAAGCTCACTTGAAGAGGAGCAGCTTTGCAACCACTGTTTTTGACTATAATAAACCCTCAATTAAAACAAGAACTGTTGACACTCAAACTCAAGCACCTGTATGTACCTCAGTATCTTGTTTGAAGTGTGCACAAAGGCACACACTGGAAGAGTCCTCAACGATGAAGGGGCTGATGCATAAGGAAAAAATAAACTTTTTAAAGGAAAGAGGAGTTTGTTTTGGCTGCCTATGTGTTGGACATTTGAGTAAGGACTGCAAAAATCGCATTTCATGTAAAATATGCAACCAAAAGCATCCAAGCCTTCTTCACATTAACCGGACAGAACCCAAAAATGAGCACAAGAATGAAAAGGTTATCTCTGCATGCAGTCAAACAGGGGCCGGAGCTGGTCATGGGTTTCTTCCAATCTTGCCTGTAAAAATTAAAAGTGCAAAAGGAGATAAGATGATTCAAACCTATGCATTTCTTGATGCAGGAAGTACAAACAGTTTTTGTTCTGAAACTTTAATGGATGAATTAAATATTACTGGACAAAGGACAAAGATTCACTTACACACTATGGGTCAAAATAGAACCGTGTCAAGCTACATTGTAAAAGACCTAGAAATCTCTGGACTCCTGGAAGATCAGTTCTTTCAACTTCCAAGCATGTACTCCCAAAAAAGGATGCCAGTGTCAAGTAACAACATGATTCCGGAGAAGGCCTTTGCAAAGTTACTGCACCTCAAACACATAAAAATACCTCACATTGACGCCAATGTTGATTTGTTAATTGGGACAAATGCCTCCGGGTTAATGGAACCAAAGGAGGTGATCAACAGCAGCGGTGAAGGTCCATATGCAGTGAGAACCCTACTTGGTTGGGTTATCAATGGACCTTTAAATGGAAACCAGATTGAGCAATGTAAAAGTGGCAACATTGCAGTGCATGTTAATCACATTGAAGTTAGGTCACTGGAGGAAATGTTAATGGATCAATACCGACATGACTTCAATGAGTTTCTCTAGTGAAAAGGAGGAAATGTCTCAAGAGGAAAAGAAGTTTATGACCATTATGGAAAAATCTGTTCATTTGGATGATGGGCATTATAAACTTCACCTACCTTTCAAAAATGAAAATCCAAACCTGCCCAACAACCTCATTATGGCAAAAAAAAAAAAACGCATGAAACTTCTTTCTAAAAGATTTCAAAGGGACAAAGCTTTCCAAGAAGAATACACAAACTTCCTTTCTGATACGATAGCAAAGGGCTATGCAGAAAGGGTACCGGAACCTCAGCGAAAAGGATGTGATGGAAAGGTGTGGTACTTGCCTCATCAAGGAGTTTTTCATCCACGAAAAAAAACACTACGAGTTGTGTTTGACTGTAGTGCTGAGTTTAAAGGAGTCTCTCTTAACAATCAGCTACTACAAAGACCGAATTTGACAAGCACCTTATTAGGAGTTCTAACCAGATTCAGACAAGAACCCATTGCTATCATGGCAGATATTCAAGCAATGTTTCACCAAGTTAAGGTGGCAGATGACCATTTGGACTTTTTAAGATTTTTGTGGTGGCCTGATGGAGATCTAAACCAGGAACCAGTACCCTATAGTATGACTGTTCATATATTTGGCGCCTGTTACGCATTGAGAAAGATTGCTGATGATAATCAGCAGAACTTTTCAGCTGAGGTGACAGAAACTGTCAAAAGCAACTTTTACATGGATGATCTCTTAAAAAGTGTAAGCAAAGAAGAAGATGGTGTCTTCATGATAAACAGCCTATCAGATATCTGCAAGTTAGGAGGTTTTAACCTCACAAAATGGATAAGCAACAAACACATTGTTCTTCAACATGTTCCAGAAGAGCATAAATCCAAAGCGATTAAAGACTTGAACCTGGACAGAGAGAAATTGCCAGTTGAACGGGCTCTTGGACTACATTGGTGCATTGAATCTGACACCTTCGGATTCCGATTCGACCTACAAGATAAACCACAAACAAGAGGAATGTTATCCATCGTTAGCTCCGTCTACGATCCTTTGGGATTGGTTTCTCCTTTCACTCTTGTAGCTAAGCTAATGATCCAAGACCTCTGTCGGATTAAAAGTGGTTGGGATGATCCAATACCAAAGACGTTTGAGCACAGATGGAAATGCTGGTTGGAAGATCTTAAAAGAACAAAAGACCTTACAGTAAGCAGATGTTTTAAACCTGAAGATTTTGGTCCAGTAACTTCAGCTCAAATGCATCATTTTGCTGATGCCAGCGAGAAAGCCTATGGCACAGTCACATACTTGAGGTTAAAAAATGACACAAGCAGGATACATACTGCCTTCCTGCTTGGAAAATCTCGAGTTTCCCCTCTGAAACCAGTCACAATCCCACGTCTGGAACTGATAAACCTATAGTCAGCATTAGCAGCAATAGTGTGGACGCTGAACTAAGCTTTTTTGGGAAACATGAGCAGCAGGTTCTTTTTGATGAAAATAATCATCTCTGCATTTTCAGGTGTGAGCCTGTTTCTGCTTTCATTCACAATGTTTGAAACAGCTCCCCCTATTGGTCAATATAGAAAACTACAACATAAATGACAAGTCACAGTGAAGCCACTTTCAGGCAACTGGTATCGGTTAACTTTTACTGATACCGATACTGGTATCGGTATCGTTGCATCCCTAATTAGAACCTGAGAATCTTGTGAAATCTTTTTGTTTAGTTCCTAAATCATCTAACTTCTTTTATAGCTCTTTCACACTTTCCACCAAAAGGGTTGTAACACTAAAATAAATCAACTTTGTCATGATAATCTAATTCTATGACCAGCACCTGTATATCATAATTTAATCCATTTGGAGCACAAGAGCAGCTGCATAAAACGTGGTGTTCAATGGCCAGAAGAAGATATGTTTTTACAGTTCTCTGAGAGACAACAAAGCCCCCTGTTTTGGTAGCTTTAACTTTATTCTAAATTGTAACTATAATGTTGAGAAGCTCCCTGTAAAACTCTCATCCTTCCATAAGCAGGTCCTCTTAACGTGGACCCTTATTTATAAACACAACTTCTCCACACAAATACGTTATCTGGAACAATAGAGATCTCTTATTTAAGAACAGATCTCTTTTCCTAGAAACTTGGGTGCAGAATGGGATCCTACTAGTGGCACAAACTTAACAAGGATAGACAGCTCCTCAGCTACACTGAATTCCTCTCAGAATATAGCTTACCTGTCAGTCCCCAGGAATTCTCAATGGTGCTGAATGCTATACCCTCAGGAAATGTAATGTGATGATTTACCACCTACTCAGTTACACTAGCAGGTCTAACTGAATCAGCAGTGGGGAAAATTTGCTTTTTACAAGAACTTGGTAACAGCAATAAATGAATACGCAGTTTGTTCCAAAAAGCTATTGTTTCGTGCCCATATGTCACGTCGTACTGGATATGTTCTGGATATCAACTGGAAGGTAGTATGGACAATTCCCCCATAAATATTTATTAATAAAGTAAAAGAAGTGTCATTTAA
The DNA here is from genome assembly GCA_006937985.1 of Aphyosemion australe. Taxonomy (NCBI): domain Eukaryota; kingdom Metazoa; phylum Chordata; class Actinopteri; order Cyprinodontiformes; family Nothobranchiidae; genus Aphyosemion; species Aphyosemion australe. The sequence goes on along the minus strand of SSNS01000784.1, from coordinate 40,360 downwards.
AATTCTTCATAAAATTTACCCTGCAAAGCACTTTATGGTGAAATTTAAAAGAGATATTGATGTTAACTTCAGTTTCTGTCTTGATAATTCAGAAACAGTTACTCATCTTTTTTGGTGCTGCTATTTCACACAAAGCTTTTGGAAGGAGTTTAGTAGTATTCAACATATTTTTAAAGATTTCTCTTTAAGACGGGAAAGTTTGTTACTTTGTTTTTTTTAACCCCCCCCCCCCAAAAAAAAAAAATAAACTCGTTAATTCTCTTGGCTAAATTCTATATCCATAAATGTAAATTTAACCCTTTTCCTCATTTTCTTAAAGATGTAGAACTATATATAAATCTAATTTCACACTCAACACGATGTTTGTGGATATTTGCATATATTTGTATAATTAACCCCCTTGGCTGAATGTTCACATACATGTATTCATCATTTGTTCTCTTGACTTGCATTTTGTTAAATAAAGTTATTTAAAAAAAAGTCTTGCATTGATTTTTTTTTAATGATTTTTTTTCTCATTTCCGGTCCGGAGATCAGAAAAAATCATGGTCCGGAAGTAGATGGGCGGAACGCGTCATTTGGAATCATATATATCGCCCTATTTCAATACTCACACTGCGCCCTACACCCTTCTGTGAAGTGCGCTTAGAGGAAGTGTGCAGCAAGGCTTCGAGTGCGTAGTACACAAATGTGCAAATAATTACCGAATTGGGACAGGGAGCATTACGTCATCGATCGTGATGCATGCTGGGATGCCGGTCGCTGTTTGTGCTTTTTAAAAAATCTTTATTAACAGCTTTCAAACAAACAAATAAACACTTATTTGATTAAATTTAAATTAATTGCTGTCCACATTTATAAACATTCAGAGCATGTATAAATATCATTAACCGTCTTAAAATGAACTTCTATCACCTGAAAATACATGTTTTCAGAAAAGGCACTTGACCCATTGCTCCACCTCCTTCTCAAAATTCCCACGTAGCAATGGATTGTGGGTAATACCCTTCACCCAAGTCCGCATCGCTGCAGGCTTGGGTGAAGTGCGGATTAAAGGCTGGTTTATACTCGTGAAACGGACGGACGCACCGCCATTTTGCGTCGGCGCAAGGGCTCTCCGACTGGCTCGCGGAGGGTGACGGAGACATGCCCCAAATTTTAAACATCCGTCGAAAGTGACGGAGACCGCAAGCTTGTGATTGGTCAGGACGACGCTTCCTGTAACTTCGTCATCAGCACCGCCGTTGCTCCGTTAATAGGTAAAAAAATATTTAGCGGCAGACCCAGAATAGATTGAAGAACGCATCGCGGAAAAGTCCGAAAATATGAACGTTTATTCACCCGTGACTGAAGGAGCACAAAATTCGGAGCAAACGTGGATGGAAACGACAGGAAACGTGGGTTTAGAGGTGGCGACTGCATGAAGAGGTGGAGGAGAATGAAGGACAAATTAGTCCGTGTTACAAAGTCTCTGAAATACATTAAAACAATGTAAACACATGAGTAAATACACTATCGTGAACCGGATACATGAGTGTCATGGTGGCAGGATATCACAGAATAGCGCTACGCCCTCTGTTGTCCTGGCGGGGAATTGCTTTGCAGCACTCCGCTGCCTGAACAGAAGTTCGAATGTGAAAACCTTTCAGACGCTCCGTGTGCGTCTCTCCGTTGCGGAGCTCACAGAGAGTATAAACCAGCCTTAAAGAACGAGTAACACCTAAATCAACTTTTTTGTGCTGATAACCTGTATAGATGAGTATCTAATAGTGCTGTAGACATGTGTAATCATTATTTTGGCAGTTTAGTGCAACTTACGTAAAATGTAATATTACAGGCAAAAACCATAATTATATCTCCACCTTCAGGTCAAAACTCTGCTCCACACTGATTTAGAATCAGCCCCAGCTGATTGCTGTAGAGATGCAGCGCACGGTGACGTTGTCTACCGTACTACGTGGCTGAGCTGCACTGGACTCCAGCTGAGTCGGCCGCACCTCCACCTGGCGCAACCACTCACCTGCCGATATGACACGTTAGAGCTCGGAGCCGCTCGCCTCCTTAAAAAAAAACCTCCTCCTCCCCTTTTTTTCTGGTGATCGCGGTGGACAGTAAATCCTCCAACCTGCTGGTGCTTCTGAGTCTGCTTGTTCTCCTGAGCGCTAGGTTTGCTTGTTTGTGCGCTCCTGTACACGCGAGAGTGCGCACGCGCTTGTAAATGACTAGTTTTTCCGACTGGGAAACTCCGAGAGCCCACGTGGGGTGGTTGATGGTGGTGCTGTCAATCACTGCCTCAGTGCCGCTCCCTCGGTCCTCCAGGTGACGCCTATTTTGCAGGTATTTTTCTAACAGGAAGTCTGCTTGGAATAAGTCTCCGCCCATGGTGTTACTCACCCTTTAAGGGTGCAAAAGGGGCGTGGTCAACTTCCGCACTTGAGAATTGGGACACCCTACTCGCACCCCTGGCCGGGAAGGGTGCAGGGTGCAAGTGCGAGTATTGGGATTGGGCCATAGGATGGCCAAGGAAGGTCCCGCCTTTCTCGCCTCTGATTGGCTAGAAGGGCTCTCCTACGATTGGCTATTTCATTTAGCAGGAAACCGTCTTTCCTCGCAAAGTGCAGACTGTCCTCCTGCCACACACAGAACAGCTGTTTTGGGGAGTTTTGTAAAGAAATGCGAATTCAGAGTTATAATAATCATTTGTTCTGTTTTGAAAAAGTTTTTTTCTCTTCCTTTTTATAAAAAAAAAGCCTGAATACGAAAAATGCGAACTTATAATAATTCTAGTTGCAATTATCACGCTTTTGGATTACTTTATATCTGTTGGCTCTCAGCATTGATGTTAGTGGAGTACATAGGCTATGTGTGCTTACCTGGTATGAAATATAATAAAACTGCCCTATTTTACCCAGCTGTGTGCAGCAGGTCTGTTTCTCTTCTAGAATAATGAAAACTGGTGAAAAATAGTCTAAATCATAATCAGCTTTGAATTACATTTCGATTTAAATGATACACATTTAAACATATGATGAGATGTGTCCTAACTTGCAAACAGCCTTAACCTAAAAAAGTGAAGACATAACATAGCCTATAGTAATAAGATAACCCCATGCAGAGCCAACTGATATAAAGTCAATCCAACAGTGTGATAAATGCAACAAGATTTATTAAAAGTTCACATTAGATGTTTTTCAGGTTCTTTTATAAAATAACATGACATTGGTTTGTTGTAAAACAGGACAGAATGGTTATTATAGCGCTAAGTTCACATGTTCTTCTAAAAAAACTCCTCAAGATCTGGCTGCAGACATAAAACCCTGCAGCAAGGGAAGACTGTTTCCTGCCAAATGAAATAGCCAATCGTAGGAGAGCCTTTCTAGCCAATCAGAGGCGAGAAAGGCGGGACCTTCCTTGGCCATCTTATGATTCCAAATGACGCGGGCGGGACTTTAGGCTCCCTGCTAGCAGCGTTAGCTTGTTGTTCTGGTGTGTGAGGTGACTCTCTGAGGCTCTGCAGCAACAATGTCTTCAGCTCAGTCTCTGAGAGAGTTTATCACAGAGCGGCTAACTGCTGCTGCTGCAGAAATATTCTCCGAGTATGAAAAAACCATCGTCCGCTACGAGGAAGAGATCGATCGTCAGCGCAGACTGCTGGAGCTCAGCTGGAAACCACAGATCAACTTACACAGAATAGGTATGAAACAGCAGCGGGACTCATGTGGTTCTACTGAGGACACAATCTCAGGACGGTCTGCTTGGATCCGTTTGCTGTTCTGAAGCTTTTTGACACAACTGAGCTGAAATCAGTCGCTAAACTTTGTTCCACTTTAGAGAAATAAATCAGTAACATTTCAGGGATTTTAGCAAGTTTTCAGACACATTTTCATTTTCAGGAACTCCACTAAATCAGTTTAAAAGAGACAAACTTTAAACACTTAGTGAACGTTTCCAGCTGATGTTCTACAATCAGAGCCTTGTTTAGAATAGTTTCTGTTAGTCTGATCTGTTTGTGGACTTTACCAAGTAAAGCTGTCAGCAGTTTCAAAGTGGAGACTGATTCCATGAAAACATCCTCAGTCCTGTTTTCATCAGAGACTCTGATGATGCATCTGAGGAACGTCTGGATGTTTATGTGTCTATCAAACTCACCTGTAGTAGCTGTGTGTCCATCCCTGAAGTCAATAAGAATTTAAATCAATACATCTGATAGAAACTGAGTCCAGTTCTGCTGTGGGTCAGTCAGACACACACACCTGCTGTGGGTCAGTCAGACTCACACACCTGCTGTGGGTCAGTCAGACACACACACCTGCTGTGGGTCAGTCAGACACACACACCTGCTGTGGGTCAGTCAGACACACACACCAGCTGTGGGTCAGTCAGACTCACACACCTGCTGTGGGTCAGTCAGACACACACACCAGCTGTGGGTCAGTCAGACACACACACCAGCTGTGGGTCAGTCAGACACACACACCAGCTGTGGGTCAGTCAGACACACACACCAGCTGTGGGTCAGTCAGACACACACACCAGCTGTGGGTCAATCAGACACACACACACCAGCTGTGGGTCAATCAGACACACACACCAGCTGTGGGTCAGTCAGACACACACACCAGCTGTGGGTCAGTCAGACACACACACCTGCTGTGGGTCAATCAGACACACACACACCTGCTGTGGGTCAGTCAGACACACACACCTGCTGCTCTCATCTCTGATTGTAGAACTGTGTGTGGTTATTTGTCAGGTTAAGAGTTCATTATTGTCTAAAACGTCTTCAGATGCATCAGGTGATTAAAGTGAAGTGTGCTTTCTTATTGTCACATGAATCAGCTTTTAGTTTGGTCTGTTTGTCTGTCCAGAACTCCCACTGCATTATGTCAAGAAGGATGAGGAGGTTCTGACTGACCAGCAGCTCTGGAACCAGGAGAGGACCTCCAGTTTGGACCAGGAACAACCAGAACCTTTACAGGAGGGACCAGAACTTCCACAGATTAAAGTGGAGCAGGATGAACCAGAACCTTTGCAGATTCTCGAACAAGAGGAGCTCTGCTTCAGTCAGGATGAAGATCAGCTTGTACTGAAGGTGGAGAATGTTATCTCCCTTGTGACTCCTGCTGATGAGGAAAGAGACCACGATGAACCAGAACCAAACAGACACCAACTCCTTTCACTGTTTCCTGAGGCTGAGATCCAGAACCAGGACGGAAGGACTCACCACTTCAGTGAGTCAGTTTAAAGATTTATGTAAAAGGTTTAAAGATACTGGCCAGAGGCAATTTCCTTTGAATGATGTGTAAAGAATTAAAACCTCAGCTGAACATAAAATTTGGTTTTCCGTGGCTGAATTTTTAAGAAAATCAGTTTTGAAAAAAAATGATAGCTTCCAGTCTGCGCGGTGCCCAGCCGCTTACGTCATACTGGGGCTACCCCTCGTGAAGCTAATGTAAACAACCCGTAGCTCCATCTTTTCTGTATTAGCAGATTTATTTCTCTGAAATATGGCAAGGGGAACGGATATCAGAGAGGCAGACATGTTCAAGCGATGGTGGCAGAGGAGTTAAGTGGCTGCCTTGTAATCGGAAGGTTGCAGGTTCGCATACCGATTAGTCTGTCGCTGTCGTTGTGTCCTTCGGCAAGACACGTAACCCGCCTTGCCTGCTGGTGGTGGTCGGCGGGACCGGTGGCGCCAGTGTATGGCAGCCTCACCTCTGTCAGTGCGCCCCAGGGCCGCTGTAGCTATGATGTAGCTCATCCCCACTAGCATGTGGATGACTGATTGTGTTGTGAAGCGCCTTGGGAGTTTGTAGTTGTAGAACCCTAAGGAGGCACTATACAAATACAGGCTATTTGTCATTCAAGACCGTTTAACTTCAATGGTCAGCCTCAAGCCAGATAGTAGGACGTACGGACATGTTCAAGACCATTTGATTCAGAAAATCCGCAAGCCAATCTGGGTGCTGATGGTAAAGCTACTGTTGAGGAGGATGCCGAACATCGTCAGAATCAAAATCGGTTCAGTTTGTTTACTTTTCTTGTGTATTTTTTCTCTTTCTGCACTCGTAGAGATCCCACCGCATCTAGATCCCTCAGCTGCATCAGGCTGTGCCAGTAGAATTCAACAATCTACAGAAAAATAAATCGATATGCTGCCAGTCTTACCACTGAGAGTACAGATTGATATAACTCTGGAAATATATATATATATATATATATATATATATATATATATATATATATATATATATATATATATATATATATATATATATATATATATATATGATTTTCATGCAGTGTCTGGCCAGTACCTTTAAACACTTTGTTTTTGTCCTGCAAGTAAAAACTAATCTGAAGGTTCATTATTTTCCATAACATCTTCAGATCTATCAGATTAATCAATGTTTTCTTTTGTCTTTTATCCTGTCCAGACCTTCCACAGCATCATGTCTGGGAAAAGGAGGGGGTTCTGACTGACCAGCAGCTCTCTAACCAGGAGACCACCTCCAGTTTGGACCAGAAGGAACCAGAACTTCCACTGATCAAAGAGAAACAGGAGGAACTCTGTATTCATCACCATGAAGGGCCGTTCATTCTGAAGCAGGAAAATGTTTCCTTTGTGGTGACTTCTCCTTCAGAAGAAACAGACAGCTGTGAACCAGAACCAAACAGGAACCAACCCTTGTGTCAGAGTTCTACTGAAACTGAGAACCAAGATCAGGATGGATGCAGGAATGAAAACTCAGAACCAAACAGCAATGAAGAACTGACACAAAATAAAATACGTCAACAAACCAAAAATCACAGAGACGGTGTAGACAGTCAGAAACTAAAAAGGCACAAGAGAAGTTGCAGAAATGAGAAATCATTTTCATGTAAAATCTGTGGGAAATCATTCAGGCACAAGTGTCAATTAACTTTTCACATGAGATTTCACACAGGTGAGAAACCATTTAGATGTGAAACTTGTGACAAATGTTTCTTTGCGAGTGGTAATTTGACTAGACACAGGAGAACTCACACAGGTGAGAAACCATATTCATGTGAAACTTGTGATAAATGTTTCAAAAGGAGTTGTCACTTGAGTATACACATGAGAACTCACACAGGTGAGAAGCCATATTCATGTGAAACTTGTGATAAAAGTTTCTTTACGAGTAGTGATTTGACTAGACACATGAGAACTCACACAGGTGAGAAGCCATATTCATGTGAAACTTGTGATAAAAGTTTCTTTACGAGTAGTGATTTGACTAGACACAGGAGAACTCACACAGGTGAGAAACCATATAAATGTCAAACTTGTAGTAAATTTTTCACTCGGAGTCATACCTTGACTGTTCACATAAAAAGCTCACACAGGTCAAAAAACATATTCACGTAAAACATGACAGATGTTTGATTATGAGTGGTGATTTGAATAAACACAGGAGGACTGACATGGGTGAGAAGCCCTCTAGCTGTAAAGGTTGTAAATATTTTTCTGAGAGTAGTCTCTTGACTCTTCACATGACAAGTACGGCTGGGCAATGAATCAAAATTTATTAATAATTTAAAATGTGCCTCGTATGAACATTAATTTTGGGGAAATGTGAATTTTTTTCTACTCCTTGGGCTTTAGTAGTTCAGAGAAGGATCAGCACACACGTCTCTCACAACTCATACAACATTGTTTGGCTAAGGTGGTTCACCTAAACGTTTTGGAAGTCATTGAGAAGGAAATGGGTCTTTAATTTAGCTAAAAGTCTAAGCTTAGTCACTCCTAAACCTACGCTTTTTTTTTTTTTTTTTGCGATTTGCGGTATAAATGACTAATAGTACTGTGGTAATGTGTAGGCAACATTTGGCATTTTAAGGCATTGTTTTTTAAAATTTCAAAATTAAGCCTAAAACTCATTACTGCTCCCTCTTTAGGTTAAAACTCTGATCTGCATTGATTTTTAATCAGCCGTTACTTCTGGCTAATAGGTACCAAGCATCGGCGTCGCAACTATTATGTCTGAGTGGAACGTGGCGGGATGAGTCACACTCGGCACGCTCGGACATCAGAGAGAGAGAGAGAGGTGTATCGAGTGCTCACTCAATAGAGGACATCAAGACATTGTGAATGCATTATTCCTCCTTAGTGTTTTAAGAAGAGTTTAAAAAAACTGGTTCAGTCGGGCTCAGACCGAGTATAGTGATATCGAGAAAGCTGAGGGGGGGGGGGGTCTCAGTGACAGCTCTGCAGGATCATCTGTCTCTCTTATTTAGGGACATGGAGAGGTTTACAGGAAAAGAGCTCTTCTGAACAAAAAAACATGAATACATCTGATAGGAACTGTGTCCAGTTCTGCTGTGGGTCACTCAGACACACACACCTGCTGTGGGTCAGTCAGACACACACACCTGCTGTGGGTCAGTCAGACACACACACCTGCTGTGGGTCAGTCAGACACACACACCTGCTGTGGGTCAGTCAGACACACAGACCTGCTGTCGGTCAGTCAGACACACACCAGCTGTGGGTCAGTCAGACACACACCAGCTGTGGGTCAGTCAGACACACACCAGCTGTGGGTCAGTCAGACACACACACCTGCTGTGGGCCAGTCAGACACACACACCTGCTGTGGGTCAGTCAGACACACACACCTGCTGTTCTCATCTCTGATAGTAGAACTGTGTGTGGTTATTTGTCAGGTTAAGAGTTCATTATTGTCTAAAACATCTTCAGATGCATCAGGTGATTAAAGTGAAGTGTGCTTTCTTATTGTCACATGAACCAGCTTTTAGTTTGGTCTGTTTGTCTGTCCAGAACTCCCACTGCATTATGTCAGGAAAGATGAGGAGGTTCTGACTGACCAGCAGCTCTGGAACCAGGAGAGGACCTCCAGTTTGGACCAGGAACAACCAGAACCTTTACAGGAGGGACCAGAACCTCCACAGATGAAAGTGGAGCAGGATGAGCCAGAACCTTTGCAGTTTCTAGAACAAGAGGAGCTCTGCATCAGTCAGGATGAAGAGCAGTTTGTACTGAAGCAGGAGACGGTTACCTCCCTTGTGACTCCTGCTGATGAGGAAAGAGACCACGATGAACCAGAACCAGACAGACACCAACTCCTTTTTTCACTGTTTCCTGAGGCTGAGATCCAGAACCAGGAAGGAAGGACTCACCACTTCAGTGAGTCAGTTTAAAAGAGACAAACTAGATTTGTGTAAAAGCATCGATCTATATCAGATAGTCAACTTTTTTTTTGTCTTTTAGCCTGTCCAGAACTTCCTGTCTGTGAAAAGGAGGAGGTTCTGACTGACCAGCAGCTCTCTAACCAGGAGACCACCTCCAGTTTGGACCAGAAGGAACCAGAACCTCCACAGATCAAAGAGGAACAGCAAGAACTCTGTGTCCATCAGCATGAAGGGCCGTTAATTCTGAAGGAGGAAAATGTTACCTTCATGGTAACTTCTCCTTCTGAAGAAACAGACAGCTGTGAACCAGAACCAAACAGGAACCAACCCTTGTGTCAGAGTTCTACTGAAGCTGAGAACCAAGATCAGGATGGATGCAGGAATGAAAACTCAGAATCAAACATTAATGAAGAACTGACACAAAAAAAAAGACGTCAGCAAACCAAAGGTCACAGAGACAGCGTAGACAGTCAGAAAATTAAAAGGCACAAGAGAACTCACAGAGGTGAGAAACCATTTTCATGTAAACTCTGTGGTAAGTCTTTCAGTTACAAGTGTGTTTTAACTCTTCATATGAGAACTCACACAGGTGAGAAACCATGCTTTGTTTGTGTTTCAAACCTTTCCCACACACCATCGTCTGGTCGAAGAGGACTGAGTGAGATGTTTGGGATCAGCTGATCTCCAGCTTTCTTCATTGAGTTCCAGTGGTCTGGTAGTTTCACAGGTCGGTGCTTTTCATCAGGAACTTTAAAGCCATTCCTTTTGTCACAGAAAAAGACTCTGTGCTGAGGCCTCAGCCTTCCTGTGGCGATGGCGTAGGCTAAACCACATGTGACGCAGTTCCAGGGAGCGTAGAGGACCACGTCACAGATGGAGGGCAGAGGCAGATAACAGCAGGCTGGGATCATGAAGTCTTTGATGCAACCATGAGCCAGAAAGGTGATGTCTACAGTGTTGCTGTGGTTCTTCTTCTCCTCTTCATCCATGTGCTTTTTCAGGAACTGGTACATGTCCACCAGTTTGATGAAGGCCTTTGATTTTAGCCACTTCAGGATGGTTTGGTTTGTGCACCTTTCTGTTGCAAGACGGATTAATCTGCTCCTTTCATCTGAGATCCTGGAGATTTTGAGCAAGTGATTACTTCTGTAGAGTCTTCTTCTGGAGGAAGAACAAACAGCTGGATGAATATCAGCTGATTCTAAAGTAAACGTGAAGGGGTAGCAAGAGGAAACACGCAAAAAACAACAAATTTATAAATGAGTGAAAATAAAGAAATTGATTGAATAATAATTTTTTTATCCAACAGGATCAGATAAGGAACTATGTTTGATTATTCTCTACTTATTGGGGACGTTTCTCTAAATGCTGTTCTCTTCATGCAGCAAAATCTAAATAAAGAAACAATATTTTGGTCGATAATATTGATGGGTCTGATAGAGTTGTCTATCCTAGCAGAGAACACCAGTTCTGCTATAATTTAACAACAAGCTGTCTATCTTTATTGTGCTCTTCCTGCCAGGTTTTGTGATGGTCTACTCTGCCCCCTAGTGGAAGTTTCTGGCAACAAACAAGGACGCCTACATTTAACAAAAACCAGAAACTTACATAATCTATATAAATATCATTAGAATAACCTTTTTCAGCATCAACCGAACACACACCAACTGCATAGAAAAGGAAATGACATCTAAAAGAAAAAGCATGTTTCCACATTTAAACAAAAAGTTTCTGCACCAAAACAAACAAACATAAACAGGAAAACACATTTGTCGTAGATTTGACCACATATATTTATCATATTCTGGCCATGAGTGAGAATATAATAAATGTTAATGACCATTTTGTCATATAAACAATATAATATAAATATGACAGACATGTGTCCCACATAGTACCGTTACACTGTTACTATTACTCTATAAACACACAATGTAGCAGAATGAAAAAACTAGTAAATCTACTTCTGTCTGAATGATTTTTCAACACATTTTCGGTGCTCTCAGGTACAGGTTCAATGCTTTTTGAGTCTATCACTGCGGCACTAAAGTTCTGGTGCTCATGCTTCAGGAAGAAGAAGTTCGTATGATGAAAGGAGAGCCGAGCATGACAGCATGTGGGGTCTTATTTCCTGATGTCTGGACATCTGAATGATTACCAGTAGTGCGACTCTAACATTCAGTACATTCATACGTATCTAATTGATCTAAGTCAATCTACAGCAATAAACTAGGAGCCTTTATCCTAGTTTCCTTGTATGTTAGAAAACCGAATAAAAAGGGCATTCCATTCTGCTACGGTAGGTGGCGACGTGCCTTTCATGTTGGCATTCTTCCGAAACTTGACCTTATGACGTAGATCTGACTGGTATTTCTAATCTAGAGCCCTCATTTATCAAATGTTCGTAGAAACTGTCCTATATTCCCCCCTACGAATGAAATTTAGAATGTGTGTACGAACAGTCAAAAGCCTGATTTATGAAACATGCGGCGGCCTCTCGTACGCACGTTTTTCCGCAATCGTCTGATGATAGATCCCACCTGTGCGCACCCAGGTGCTCGTGTCCGTTCGCCGTCATTTACATACAGAAATGGCCTCAATTAACCATATTTGGTCACACTACGTGCGCATCTCATGAGGGGAAGAAAAACTTTATTGACAGCGAGATCGAGGCACTGGCTGCTGATTTAGAAGAGAACAAACTAGTTGCAGAGGTTGTAATTTTATTATTGTAAACGCGGTCAGGACAGAGGAGAGGTTCCTGTCAGAAATAAAGAAATAAAAGTTCGATATGAGATTAAATATGAAGAAATGTAGAGAAACAGACTGAATGTTCCATTCTGTTGTCAATTACAGCTTACATTTAAAGAATTGTCTGCATGTTCTGTTTACTTTTGTTCTTGTTAGAAAATGTTTGTTGACACTGCAGCCTCCTCTGAGCTCAAAACGCGGTAGCTGCTCAGGAACCACTCTGGATCCTCAAAAAGCGTCGGTGTGCTCACGGAAGACGCATCTGCTCCGTAGTCTCTGCCAAATTCTCCAGTAGCAAGAGATCAGCTGCAATGTCAGATACCTGTCGGTCACATGTGTCTTTTATAGGTTTTAGCACCATTCATGCAAGACCTGAACTCTGATGAAGGCGAGAGTCATCATTTACTACGCTGTGTTAAAAAAAGATGAAAGTAATGGATCGTGAAGTGACACACAGTACGAATGTACAAAAGAGTATTCGACAAAGCTTTTTTTTCCACTAAAGTAATTATTTATTGGGTAGAATAATTAGTGGATGAGGAACACACGTGAGCCCTTTAGTATTGCTGTTCCCCCGTTCTACCACTAGGTGCTGTTCGTACGCATGGTCACAGCTGTTCTTATATTTAGGAACGTTTCTACGCACAAGTACAAATTGGTAAATACCACACAATGCGTAAAATCGATCCGACGCTTGAAATATGCACAGATCTGTTCTTAAGTACGGCTGATAAATGAGGGCCCAGGTATTCAAGTCTATTTTCTACTGGTGGCTAATGCAGCTAATAGGGGTAGAAGACTATGGCCCATATTCAATACTCGCACTACGCCCTACGCCCTTCTGTGAAGTGCGCTTAGAGGAAGTGCGCAGTAAGGCTTCGAGTGCGTAGTACACAAGTGTGCAAATAATTGCCGAATTGGGACAGTGAGCATTGCGTCATCGACCACGATGCATTCTGGGATGCCGGTCGCTGTTTGTACTCTTTAAATATCTTTATTAACAGCTTTCAAACACACAAACAATTATTTGACTAAATTTAAATTAGTTGCTGTCCACATTTAATCTTAGTCTAAAACATCCAGAGCATGAATAAATATCACTAATTGTCTCAAAATGAACTTCTTTCACTTGAAAATACATGTTTTCAGAAAAGGCACTTGAGCCATTGCTCCGCCTTCTTCTCAAAATTCCCACGCAGCAATGGATTGTGGGTAATACCCTTGCCCAAAGTCCGCATCGCTGCTCGATTAAGGGTGCAAAATGGGTGTGGTCAACTTCCGCACTTGAGAATTGGGACACCCTACGCGCTCGCACCCCAGGCCGGGAACGCACAATTGAAGGGTGCAAGTGCGAGTATTGGGATTGGGCCTGGGTTCACAATCAGCCTTCACGTTAAACTCAGTGACAGATTATATTTAAAAAATAACAAGTAAAAAATGGTTTCTCAGTGAACTTGGTCTTTAAAGTTTCACCTTCTTCTCATTTGTTGTTTTTCTCATTTGACTGGGATCTAAAACTATTTATTATAATTTCTTATAACATTAACATAATCAGAAGTTATTTTTGGGAACATCTTTTGCAAAAAAATGTAAAAACTGTTTTACTTTATTCAAAATTTCTTTGTTTCAGGAACTCACAGATTTTCCAGTTGCTCTTCCAGCTCTAAATCAGCCAGTAGAAGGAGAGTGGAGGCCCACAGAGTCATGGCTGGTTGGTGATCAGACTGAACACAAACAATCAGATTCTTGTTCTTAACCTGGGAAATGAAAATGTTTTGCTGACTATAACAGGCATATTTTTATCCAACCACCAAGAAACGCAGGACAGGGGTGCATTATGGGACATTATTGGGGGGGGGGTGTACCACCCATCCACAGGTTTAGCTAACTTTCTGATTTCATGGATTCATGACCCTTACATGTTCTACCTGGTGATAAAAGTGACTAATCAGGTTTTTGACCAGATCAAATATCAGCAGCACTTGTTTTTCTTAAAGGGGAGAAATTGAAAATAAAACACATTTCCAAACTTTTGTTGTATAAAAGCTTGTCGACTTACCTCACAGGTGAGTACGAAGAGAAATCATTAATGCCTGGCGCTCAGACGCTTTTTATCTAAAATGAATGACATCACGTGGTTTTGTTTATTGCCTAAATAAAGAAAGTAAAACTAACCTGAAACCCCCTGAGATTCCGAAAGGAGGAACTCAGATCAGATTAAGAGTCACATTTATGCTTCCAGTAAATACTTTTGTATTAGAATAAAGACTCTTGAGCCTGGTTTTTGACACACAGCAGCTTTAAATCAACAAGTCATATAAATAATCATGTTGGGGAAAGATCAGCAGCCACTGAGCATGTTGTCCCACTTCAAAAGATAAGAGAGTCTGTAATTTTCATCATAGATACAAATTCAACTGAGAGACACAGAATGTAAAAATAACATCCAGGAATTCACTTTGAATAATTTTTTTTAATTATTTGAATAAAGGTGCAGAAAATAAATATTTAGCACCTACAGGCAAGAATTCTGGCACTCACAGACCTGTCACTTCTATAAGAAGCTCTTCTACCCTCCACTCGTTACCTTGAACTCAATATCTGAATAAAAGACACCTGTCCACATCTTCAAACAGACTTCAACCTCCACGGGCAGGACAAAAGAGCTGTCTAAGGACAAAAGGGTGAGATTGTACACCTGCACAGACTGGGATGAGCCAATCTACAATATAAGCAGCCTGGTGAGAGGAGATCAACTGTTGAGAAAATGGATTGAATACAAGAGCACTGACAGTTTCCCTCGACCTGGGGCTCCATGCAAGATCTCAACTTGTGGGGTACAAATGATCTTGACAATGGTGAGGAAACAGCCCAGAACTACATGGGGGGACTGATCAATGACCTGAAGAGTAAAGGTTACTATTAGTAACACACTACGTCAACATAGATTAAAATCTTGCAACGCTTGAAAGGTCCCACTATTTAAGCCAGCATATGCCCACGCCTGGCTAAAGCTTGCCAGAGACCATCTGGATGATCCAGAGGACTGGGAGAACGTGATGTGGTCAGATGAGACCAGAATAAAACTCTTTGGTATAAACTCCACAGGGGGAACAATGCTGAGTTGCATCCCAAGAACACCATACCTCCTGTGAAGCATGGGGGTGGAAATATTATGCTTTGGAGCTGCTTTTCTGCAAAGGGGACAGGACGACTGATCTGTATTGAAGGTTCAATTAGTAAGAATTCTACTGTGAAAAAATACCAAAATAGTCTAATGTCTCCATCATGTTGGAAGTATGGTTTTATTAAAACAGATTACATTCTCAGTTGGCTGGAGGGTTCTCAGTTTTTCTCCTTTAGAAACAATGAAGGTGAGATGTAGTTACTTGTGTGCAGCCGCAGTCACCAGGCAAGAGGCAGGACGCACCTGGATAGTTAGTTCAGAGTCTCCAACCAATGTGCAGATTTTGGGTCTGTGGGAGGAAACTGGATTTCCCAAAGAAAACCTCAAACGTCTTGGAACCCAGCAGCTTCTGGTCGCCACGAGTCATGGTTTCATTTCTGATGTTAGCGAAGTTCTCCTTGCTTGAGTTTCAGAAGTGTTGACATCAATGACACATATAGTAAAAGTGTTGAGAGAGAGAGACAGAGAGAGAGAGACAGAGAGAGAGAGAGAGAGCAGTTCAGCAGCAGAAATAAGTACCGGTATCATCAGAGGGGATTTTGGACGATCGGTGACAATGAGACAAAACAGTACATCTGAGGTTTTTCTGGCTCCATCTCAGTGAGCAAATTAAAGCTAAATGACAGTAATGTTCGATTATGCGGGTACAGCACCACCTCTTTTCAGCTTAATTGCTGTAGATCTTCAGTCATCTCTAATCTCCAGAGAAATATTCATCTTCTCATGGCTGAGTAGGTGGGAACGCTGTGAGATTACAAACATCTCTGTAGGTAAAAACATCTGCTGTGGTGAACCAAAGAAACTACGGAAAACAAACCACAGAGGTTAGGATGAAACACGCTTTAGAAATGGAAAGGCTTAAAGTCCCACTCCAATCATCTTTTTAGCTGTTTTACGTAGTTCTCCGTGGTCTTAAAACTATGATTATATTGTTTTTAGCCAAAATCACAAAACCTGTGCTGTTTTCTACTTAGTTTCTACATAGTGGCAGTAGCTCATTAAAAATCCCCTCTGAGTTGTGGGCGGAGCCGTTGGCGCAGAGGACCCCTCCTCTATCTTCTCTACTCCTCAGAGTCTGAGGGGGCAGAGCAGAGTGGAGTTTGTGCTCCGCCCAGTGGCTTTGTGACATCACAAACCCAGTCAGTTTTAGGCTGCATTTTTTCGTCTGCTACTGATTCACAGAGATTTTAATGCAGAAATACTCAAAAATGCAATTTTGAACTTAAATTTCTTTAGATATGTCCTGTAGCATAAGAAGATGCCCCAAGAACATGTTAAAAACAGAAAAAACACAATTTTCATTGGAGTGGGTCTTTAAGGTTAGATTGTTCTTTCATTGTTGGGATCAGAATATATCAGAAACTAAAGGTCAACACCCACTTTGCCTTATTGTGTGAGGGTGACGTTTTCTTTTTGTAATCACAAATTCAAGTTGGAGCAATTACTGAGAGAAAAGAAGGGGGCCTGAGTCTCAACCCTGTGGGACTCCACCTGAATGAGGACAAATATTAAACCGCCAACCCTGCAAAAACCTGCAACTTTACATTAAAGGGCATGTCATCCCTTACCAGAGTCTTACTCCACCCACACTTCCTGTTTGAAATATTCACCAAAAGGATGTGTTGCCTGGCATACCGAGAGGGCGGCGCTGCGGCAGTGACAACAACAGCACCCCACCGACAGGAAAGGGAGGAAAGCATTTTGGAGGAGGCAAGCAGACCTGAGCCATGTTGTTTTGTATCGACTCGTGGGTTCCTCAAGACCACCGAGCCAGCTGCAGACATGGCTGAGACTCAGCTGCTCCTGACAACGGTAGTGCAGCCACGCTACAAATACTGGCTAACGTGTTCTTTATATTTCTGTTGGATGTATGCTAAGAGGGCTCGCTTGAAAACGAGATGTTACATCCCAAGTGACTTATCCTCTTAAAAAATAAGTTTATAAATAAATAAATAACGTCACAAATCACCGCTTAGCCAATAGCAATGACAGATTCAAATTAAAATGTAGTGCATCTGTTTAACCTGAAGAGGGCGCTACACGGGCGGTTTTGGGCAGAATATTTATATTTTAAATAAATAAAAAAGCCAAATTAACGACTACACATGTCTACAGCACTAGTAGACACTGAATTATCAGCTAATAAAAGGTTATTTGGGGTGACTTGTGCCTTAAATGAGTTGTTACATTTAAGTTAATTCTGAGATTTAAAAAAGTTACAGACCTTTTAAATAATAAACTACTTAAAACTTTATTTTTTAAAAAATACTTCCCTCCTCTAATTACAAATAACTGGTTTCACATATTGATGTATGGAAATCACTAACTAAAACAAATACCTTCACGTAACAGCTGAATTTATGACATAATTAAAAAAACCTCCAGATTCTCAGAAGTCACTGCTCAGGTGTTTCCCTGGTGTCACACACAGTTTATGGTTTTGTTCTGAAACTGTCTTCGAAATTTTACAACACTGACATGAGAAACACGCCTTAACTCCCTTCCAGTCTCCTAACTGGTGAAATGGCAGAATAAAAACGTTGAATCATTCAGATTCAGAAAACTTTATTTGTTCCTGAGGAGCAATTTAAGGCACAAGTGAGCAGCAAAACAACAGAATACAAGTTGTAAAAATTTCCTCACATAATGATATAAAATCCTAGATGTCCCGTGGAATTTATAAACAACTTTATGAGTAAAATAACTGAAGTGCAAATGCAGATTACAAAAATGAATATATCATGTCAGAAGGACCCTATTTTGCAGCAGTTGGCATGACTGAGCCAAGTGGCACGTAACAGGAAAGCAACCCGAGGAAGGGCTGAGAGTTGTGGTTTCTCGTGTTCATGTTTTAGTGCCAAGTAGCAGGTAGAAATGAAAACGATATTCAGACTCAAAACTACAGCGGGGCGAGAAAAGACCCCAAAAACTGATCACCTTGTTTACAGCGGACAGAATCTGACAAAATGATCTTTATCAGAACTTTATCTAGCAGAATGAAGTTAATAAAGCACAAAATAATTAGAATATCAATGACTAAATGAGCTCAACCACAACATGAATTAACATTCAAAATCAACAAATTTCATTTCTCAGAATAGGCAGTTTTACAGATAGACAATTACCAGATTTACAGATAAGTTAGACCTTAATATTCAGATAAATACACAAGCCTACCATCTATGCCTTTAAGAGCAAATTCAGTCCATAATGTTTATTTTTGTACTTGTTCACTTTTTATTTTGACATTACTTTTGTTTTCCAGGTCGAGTTGTCAGTCTCCAACAGCTGTGTGTATTGATTATCTGCCCAAAGTACGTGCACCTCATAGCACAATACTCAGTTCCACTGGTAATGTCACTAACACAGCATGGAAGTTGAATTAGATGTCTTGTTCAGAACATTAAAATCACATAAAATGGGAACAAATAAACCTTTGCTGCAGCAGCTACATTTTTCAGCAGTGAATGAGAGAGAGAGAGAGAGAGAGCAGTTCTGTTGTTCAGTTGTATAATTATAGTAAAACACACGAGTCATCAAAACAATCTGGAGAACATTTCATCCATGTGTCATCGATAGCACAGGCGTACTGCTTCTCCAGATACTCTTTGTCAAATTTTTCTCCATCTGAGTGATCAGTCAGGCAGGTATCAAGGTGGACGGTGGCTTTGAACCTGGACTGTTGGAGAACCAGAGCCAAGGCCAAGGTGATCACAGAGAAAGGAACAGACTCGTATTCTCTCCCTGGAAGGATGAACGGGATAACGATTCGGTTTCTGCCAACAGGACCGTATTTCTTGATGTCATCTTCAAACCATTTTAAATCGTGTGGTCGAAGAGGACTAACTGTGATGTTTGGGATCAGCTGATCTCCAGCTTTCTTCAGTGAGTTCCAGTGGTCTGGTAGTTTCACAGGTCGGTGCTTTTCATCAGGAACTTTACAGCTATCCCTTTTGTCACAGATAAAGACTCTGTGCTGAGGCCTCAGCCTTCCTGTGGCGATGGCGTAGTCTAAACCAGATGTGACGCAGTTCCAGGGAGCGTAGAGGACCACGTCACAGATGGAGGGCAGAGGCAGATAACAGCAGGCTGGGATCATGAAGTCTTTGATGGAGCCATGAGCCAGAAAGGTGATGTCTACAGTGTTGCTGTGGTTCTTCTTCTCCTCTTCATCCATGTGCTTTTTCAGGAACTGGTACATGTCCTCCAGTTTGACAAAGGTGTCTGACTCTGACTTTAGCCACTTCAGGACAGTTTGGTTTGTGCACTTTTCTGTTGCGAGCTGGACTAATCTTCTACTTTCATCTGAGATCTTGGAGGTTTCAAACAAGTTAATGTGTCTGCGGAGTCTCCTGGAGGAAGAACAAACAGCTGGTTGAATATCAGCTGATTCTAAAATAAACATGAGTAGCAAGAGGAACTAATTCAACTTATCTGTAACTAAGTGAAAATAAATTCAATAATATTTTATTGTAGTAAATCTTGTAGGATCAGATAATAAATTATATTTGATTATTTTTAACCTTTTGGGAATGGAAATTTGCTTATTTCTGAATTATCTTAAAGGTACAATTTGTAAGAATTTCAGAGAGAAATAATCACAAAATGTCTCAATCATGTTGGAAGGAAGGTCATACTGAAACATTTCATTCTTAGCTGGCTGGGGGGATGGCAGGTTGTATCCTTTATTCTCAAAAAAAAAAAAGAAAAAGGATGTATTTACTGCTTACACTCAGTGAGTTTGTGAGGTTGCTGAATCTGCAGCGAGCTAACGCAGCAGCACACGCATTTGTAATTTGAAACCAGCAGGCAAAAACTTCCAAAGTTGTTTAAAGAACCCAAGCCAGTAAACAGGAGCGACCCAGAAGTTATTTCTTGTACCCCTAAGAAGCCATGGCATCTTTTTGTTTTACTTTAATATTGGGTAAAGAAGGCTAGCGGCTAACGTTGAGCTAACAATGCTAACGGTGAATTAGAAGCAAATAGTCGGCTCTAAAAATACCTCAAGATACTTTTTCAGTTACCAACAACTGGATATTACAGTGAATGTGTGTGTGAAGTGAATAATGAGTCAGTCATGGCGTTTTACTTCCTTTAGCCTCTTTTATAAGACACACCGTCCCGGCAAATCAGCGTAATATTACCGCAACGTGTTTCTTATGAACGCGCCATGGCGGCATCACGTTGCGGGAATTTTGCGGCATTCGTGCCGCCACGCTTTGTAGTAATATTGCAGTAATATTGCGGCTTAGCCAGTCTTATAAACGCACATTAAGCCTTGGTGCAAAAGAGGGAGGTGTCATGACCACGCAATGAATTAATGCCGAGCTCCGGCCGGGAACTATATTGAAAATGAAAGTAAACACGGCCATAAGTTTAGTTTTTGTAAACAGAACCAGCTGAGATGATAAACTGGAACGATGCGGAGCTCCAGGAGCTTCTCTCCGTTAGATCTGCCGCTCAGATCATCTGACAGCTCACAGGGACTGTGGAGCACACACACTTGTAGCTGACTGGGGAAAAAAACTTAAGGAGCGCGGCTTCGGTCGCAATAAAAAGCAAGTTATGTCCAAAATACACGGACGTCCGTGAGAGCGTAGAGACCGCCCCCATACCTCCTTTTTGCCGCCATCGCGTAATCTTTTATAAAACGGACATGATTGCGCAACATTACCGCCACGGTCTGAGCTCTTATAAACGACCTTAGGCTCCCAGATGCCGCCTCGACGTCGCGGCAAATTGGCGGCATTGTTTTATAAAAGAGTCTTTAAATGAGTCGTTCAGAACTATAACAACAAGCTAACAGCAAGACGGTAACAACCACACTTTCTGTAATACCAGAGACAAACTACCGTAATAAGTGAAGTAAGTGCTCCCTACCGTAAAACACCCAAGAGTGCTACACCAGATATGACAATTTATTTATCTACCTATCAGGTTACTGTGTACGACTCGTCTTCATTAATCATCTAGAATCTTCTGGCACTGATCCATAAATGGCAACAGCCATGAAACTCGCGGAACGGGAGTGAGAAAGTATATTTTTGCTCAAAAAATGGACTGCATTAACCACATTTGACCACAGGGTGTCTTACAAATTGCACCTTTAATGTTTCACTTTTACAAAAAATAAACTCATGGAACATTATATAGCACTTATCACAGCTTCACAAAGATCAACATGACAAATCAAAGTCATAAAATCATACAAAATATCATAAAACAAATGAAAGATCATTAAAATCACAAAAAGTCGTAAAAGTAGATTTAAATAAAAGGGCAAAGTCAAGATGAGCATAAAGCTCTTCTGTTTGTCCAGTTAGGAGCCTCGCTGCAGAGTTCTGGACCAGCTGAAGGCGCTCAAGGGCTTTTTTGTTAAAACGTGAAAAGTGTGTTACAGTAATCTAGACGGGAGGAGATAAAGGCGTGGATACAACCTTCGCTGTTTTGAGATATTTCTCAAATGATAAAAACTGTTTCAGACCAGCGTTTATGAGTGTCCTTCAAGAGACACTGATTGGTCAAAAACACCCAAATTCCTCAAGTTTGACTCGACGGCAGGAGCTAAATGACCAAGTAGTTGACTAATCAGAGATCCGACATTCAGTCTTTTCAGAGTTTAACTGGAGGACGTTATTATCACGCCAACATAATCAGAAGTTGTTTTGGTTACAGCGTCTACAAACACCGTTAACACTTTTGGTTTTAGTTTACTGAATATTTTACGTTTCAGGAACTTACAGAAATTCCAGTTCAAGTTTCAGCTCTAAAGCAGCCAGTAGAAGGAGGAGGTCAGCGGTCCGCTCGGCCATGGCTGAGATTATTAATCAGATTATTGTCCAAAACAACCTGGAAAATGAAAATAATTAGCTGATTATGGCGGGGTGGTGGGGGGACGTAGATCACCCACATGTTTAGCTGAATTCCAGATTCCACAGATTCATGATCCTGACATGTTCTACCTGCTGGTAAAGGTGACTAATCAGGTTCTCCAACAACAGCTGCACTTGTGATTATTTAAGGGCAGAAACGACTAAAACAACAGTTCAAAACGTTTGTTTATAAAAGCTTGTTGACTTACCTTCCAGGTGAGAGTGAGGAGACTCATAACACCTGTAGCTCGGGGCTCTTATATCTGTCTGTCTGTGCTGAGTGGTGTTGCGTCACTTTGTTTTTATTGTCTAAATAAAGAAAGAGAAACTGAAGGAAAGAAATCCCCTATGTTCCTTAACAAGAGGTACAAAGTCACGTTTGTGGTTCCTAATAAACAGGTCAGTGTTACAATAAATACTCCTGAGGTTTCAGACACAACGGCTTTAAATCAATAGAAGATAGATGTTATAGACGTGTTTCTGTTTTAATCTGGCTTTGAATCACGTTTAAAATACAGGGAATGACACAGAAAGCATTTAAATCCAGGATGTTTGTGGCCTGAATAAGGGTGGCTAACATTCTTACCGGAAAAATACTGTTCCTAATGCGTATTATGTTCAGGGTTTCGTTTGCAAATTTTATTTATTTAAGGGCTAAAAGAACTGCTATTTTACTGATGTTAGTACTACTACTACTACTACTACTACTACTACTACTACTACTACTACTACTACTACTACTACTACTAATACTACTACTACTACTACTACTACTACTACTACTACTACTACTACTACTACTACTACTACTACTAATACTACTACTACTACTACTACTACTACTACTAATACTACTACTACTACTACTACTACTACTAACAATAATAATAACAATAATAATAATAATGTGTACGTAAACTACATATATATTTTTCACCAGTTTGTATTGTTATACAAATGAATAACTTGATTGAAACATTTCCTTTTTATCATTTTTAAACATCTATTCACTTTTTGTCTTTTATTTTCTCGTCTAGCTTAGAGCACGCTTCACTATGGGACGGGGACTAAAACGTGCTTTTTACCAAGTCATGATAAGAAGCAAGAACACTTTAAATCTTCCACAGGAGTTTCAGCGTTAATCTTACAGATGAATGATCTGATATACAAAGAAACCCTTTAATTTAATATAATCTCTAATAATATTTCTGGTTTTGAAAACTTGAGTTTCATGATTTAGCTCTAGAGTCATGCAGGGAAGGAACGTTAGTTTTATAACAATGTTCTGCAGAGTTCAGATCATTTAGTTGAAGATAAAACAGAAAAAGAAACCAATCGTTTCAGAGAAGAGGAAACGTTTTAGAGGACAACAAGAGCAGGTCCGTCTGTGACAGCCAACAGTTTTATAACGTCTAGCTTTTACAGAGTAGACGAGAACCCGTGAGAGAACATGATGCAGGCTAAACGAGCTCAAAAAGCAGCACACCTGTTGCCTTCTTATGAAACTCAAGAGACAAAAGAACCCAGAACAACATCTAACGCCCTGCTGGCAGGACTTGGTTAAGGTCAGAGGTCATGATCCAACAAACAGGAAAGAGTTCCAGGACCAGTCTCACATTTACCATAAATACATGTTGATGATCCCCAAAACCCAAATATTCTTCACAAGACACGAGTGGAACTTTCTGGAAGGTGTGTGTCCCGTTCCATCTGGAGTGAAACTAACATGTCAGAAAACCATCAAACCAACAGTTAAAGCCATACTGTGCAACTTTTTAAATTATTTTCTTGAGCCAGTATGTGCTAAAATGCTGTAAAGCACATTGAGTTGCCTTTGTGTAGGACATGTGCTTTATAAATAAAGCTGTCTTGTCTAAAATGACCTTTACAGGGTTAATGAAATGTCACTCAGACCCCACCGCCCTCTGTGGCCAGAATACCGCACTTGCAACTTCAGAGTGGCGGTCTGGTCTCTGTTGGCCTTGGTAAAAAGGAGCTGACATGCCTGGTGCTGCAGTCTGCTTCCAGCACGTTTCCTGCATGTTTTAGATCATGAACACAGCTGATTTGTTTGATTTAGTGATGAACCGCTCCTGTAGACACTAATGAAGGCTGAGGAGACATTTCAGCAGTTAGATTAAGGTGTTAAAAAGACGAACGCACAGCTAGGACAAAAGTTTTACTTTTGGTTCTACTAAATGGACACTAGGGGGTGCTAAAAACAAGCCAAAACTGCCTAGAATCCCTTTGAACATGGTGGTGATGTGGTAGTCTGGGACTGTTTGTGTCATCTTGATGATGCTAAAGTAGTAAAGTACTCTTCCTCTCCTCTTCTTTAGGTTCTTTACTTTATCTGTTTGATCAAATCCAGCTCATGGAAGACAAAAGTGCTAGAAGGGAAGCTCAGACTGTCTTCTTCCCAGCCACGTTCCCAGGCCAGACACAACTTCAGCATGTCCTGAGTTGACCCCTTATGTGTTTTCCTTAGGACATGTCTTCATCTGGAGGATTCCAGGGGACATCGTGACCACATTCCTGAATCACCAGCTGACTCCTCTTGGTGTGGATGAGCGGCAGCTCTACTCTGAGTCTATCCCAGGTTCAAGCACACCTGGAGGGTTACTGGGATCCCACCCTGGATCCAGGCCTGGTGGCCAGGCTTTCATCCATCCTCCTGAACCCACCACAGAAGGTTCTGGTGCCGATCCCTGACTAAAGAAAACCAGCTGCTCATATATGGGAGTTATATTAGCCAATATTAGCATTAAAATGTCATATTGGAACGCATCGGTTTATACTTTTAATGACACTTTTACATGCCATGCACATATTAAACATCAAACCCTTCATCTACTTCTCTCTCTCACACAGTGCCATAAATGACAGATCTTGTTTAGTTTTTCAGATATTTGTGTTTAGCACAACTTGTGCTCTGGGAGGGGGGGGGGGGTGTATATTGTTACTGGTTTATATTGGTATTGCTGTACTATAGTGATATTGGTATGTCAGATATCGATAAAAAGCCAATTCCAAACATCCTTAGATATGTTACTTTGCTGCAAATTGAAGTGGAATTATATTTTTGCCTACTGTGCCTTTAATTTTAGAATTTAGAATCCAGTTAATCAAATATGTTAATCACTTTTCTTTCCAGGTTTATTGATACACATATGATTCTTGTACTCTTTATTGATCTGCATTTAACCATGATTTATGCACGTTTACATCAAGCTGTGAGTTCCAGCTAAAGCAAGAAGGTTTTGATCTCATGTGAAGGTCTGGTTTTCTGGTCATAAAACTGTGTGCAAAGGGAGGTGAGGAGTATCTGACCTAGGGACAGATAAGACAGGAGAAAGTTTAGACCAGATGGCTCCATTCCTGGAGCCAGATATCATAAGAAATGTCTGTCACTAGGGAAACCAGAATTATGAACTTGGGCTGGTACCAGGCAGTCCCAGGGACTGCAGAAGGGATAAAATCGGTGTGCATGCTGTGAAACTTCAGATTCGCCATTATACAACGGGAGATGGTCGGAATCTCCCCAAGTGGCACTGGGTTAAAATAAGGATGTAATAAAGAGTTTATGTTGATTGCAACGAGGCGGTCTTTATGGCTCGTTCTTTGTTTGATCAGAAGATTTTAACGAACCGGGAGAGTGGGAAAAGGATGAGATGTCAAATGCTGAACCAGCTCGGAGGAAAGAAGAAGGCCTGATCCAGCATCACACGGGCCTGAGAGGAGTGACGTCAGTTGCTTGAAACATCTGTAACCAGGTGAATTAAGTGCAGTCTGGGGTTGTGGAAAGTCCAACAGTGGAGAGGTGTTTCTGAATGCAGCACAGCTGTCCAGCTCACCCACTCCCTGAGTACCTGATTATAAAAAGGTGTGCACATCAGGGTGGTGGTGAGAGAGGGAGTTGTCTGGGAAACTGCTGCGTGTGAGTAATTGCTGGGGATCTTTTATTTTTTATGGTGTTTTAGTGTTTATAGGTTTGATGATTTACACGGGATTGGTTTTACTTTGTCAGGTTTGAGGAGGTTTGCTGCGGTCACCTGCTGTTAATGTGGGCAGTACTCTGAGCCTCTGTGTGTGAGTTTTGGTTTCTGACTGACTAGGTAAGCTAAGGCCTATGTGGTTTGGGTATTTCATGTGTTCTTTTTATCTCAGTTGTTTGCCACTGCTGCTCAATTGAGTTTAGGAGGGTTTTTATTGTGATTAAAGGATGCACTGATTTTAATGATTGGGAAATAAAGATTGTTTTAAATATAAACAGCAATAAAGAGACTCTGGTTTACGCTACCTCTGCCTTGGTTCAGTCTGTGTTAGATTAAATACGGGACCGCCCGGTCACAATTGGCGTTGTTGGCAGGATCTGACACAGGTGAACCAGGCAGTGTGTGGCTGGAGAGTTTTCTTGTGAGGGTTAGAACTCAATTGAGCAGCGGTTGGTGCAGTGTGGGACCCAGGCTGTGACCAGTGGTGTTGGACCTCCTCCTGACGAGCCATGGCGGAGGAATTGCAACAACTGTGGGACCGGATCCGTGTGTTGGAGGTGGAGCGGGACCAGCTGAAGCAGGGGCAAGATGCTACTCCAGCGGGACCTAGCCAGAGAGGCGGCGAGAGCGCAGCAACTACGGACCGTTTCATCTACCTGCCCCGAGAACGGAAGTGCCCCATGTTTCGAGGAAATTACGGTATTGGGGTTGATGAGTGGGTGGAGGAGGTTCGGGCTAGTATGCGTGCCCGGCACGTTGGACAAGCTGACCAGCCTGGATTTGTCCTGGATCATCTGGAGGGTGAAGCTCGGGATGAGATAAAGTACAGAACTGTTGATGAGCGTGAGAACCCTGAGACTGTGTTTAAAATCCTAAGGGAACTGTATGGGTGTCAGAAACCTTATATTCTGTTACAGGAAGACTTTTTCTCCCGGAAACAGCTGGAGGGGGAAACTCTGCAGGAATTTTCGCATGCATTGTTTTGCTTAATGGACAAGGTGGTTGCTAATGCTCCTTACAGAATGACTAATTCTCCTGTTGTGTTACGGGATCAGTTTATTGAAAATGTAAATAACCTTAACCTGCGCCGAGAGCTTAAGCGTGTGGTTCGGGAAAATCCGGCCTATACTTTATTGGATGTTCGGTCAGAGGCCATTAGGTGGGAACGTGAAGGAGGGGTGGTGGAGTGTAATGCCAATATTCAGGTGCCTTCGGTGTGTGCTACACAAGGGGCCAATAGGGCAGCACAGACCCTTTGTCCCACGGAGACTGCATCCCAATTAGCGTCTTTAACCACATTGGTCCAGAAAAACCAAGAGCAATTAGCACAAATTACTCTGGCCCTAGCAGCGATGCAGTCGCCGCCATCAGGTACCAGTGGGGTTATTTGTCATCACTGTCATCAGCCGGGTCATATTGCTAGGTGGTGTAATGCTCGGTTCCGTGCTAACTCATCTCCTGCTCAGGGTTCGCAGGCAGTACACTCCATCCGCCCTCAGCCGATGGAAAACTAGCGCCCCCTATTGTCGTGGGGCGGGGTCGGGCTCATCGGCCTCATTGGCAGGTGATGTGGAGTGCTTAATAGCCCAGTGTCCCCAGGTTGTAGTTCAGATGGGGGGTGGTTTCTGTGCAGGCTGTTTTAGATACCGGGTCAATGGTTTCAACCATTTCAGAGTCCTTTTTCAGGCAGAACTTTCCAGACAAATTAAAGTCATGTGGTTGGCTTGAATTGAGGGCTGCTAACGGCTTAACTATCCCCTATTTGGGTTACCTGGAACTGGACATTGTAGTGGGAGAGCACATTATCCCTAGCCGGGGGGTCTTGGTTGTTAGAGACCTTCCTGGTCGGGTGGGTACCTCTTCGGTGCCAGGGATTATTGGCATGAATGTTATAAAAGAGTATTATGAGCAGCTGCGGCAGCAGTACGGTCCGGAGTGGGGTGAACTCACCCCTGGGTTGGGAATCCCTCCGTCCTGGTTAGCTGCGCTTCAGTTATACCCGCAGGTCAGGGCGCAGGAGTGCTCGGCCCGTACGGCTGTAGCAAACGTTCGAGGCCGAAACGCGGTTGTTATCCCGGCAGGAACTACCAAGATTGTAGCTGCTACCTGTTCCCATGTAGTTGGCTTTACTGGGGCCGCCCTTTTGGAGCCTTTCGGGTATGGGTTTGGTCTGCCGCCTGGGCTGTTGGTGTCACCCACCTTGATTAGCCTTGTTAGAGGGACTGCTTATGTACCGGTGACTAACGTGGGTACATATTCACTGACTTTGAAATCACGTAGTCCCGTGGGGGTTGTGTCCCCGGTCACAGTCGTCAGCCTTCCGCCAGGGCTACAGGAGGTCCCTAGTGAACGTGAATCTATTGTTGCCACGGTGCGGTCTCAGGGTTCAGTCCAGGAGAGCATATCGAGACTAGACCTTTCGATGTTGCCAGACAGGGAGCAGGAAAAGGTCAGGATATTGTTATTTAAGTATATGCCTGTATTTTCTGCATTTGACGGTGACTTGGGTTGTACGGGACTCATCTCCCATGATATTCCTTTGGTTGATGACGTACCGGTGCGTCAGCGTTATAGACTTATTCCCCCTTCAGAGTATGAGTCCGTTAAAGCGCATATAAATCAACTGTTGGACGCTCAGGTTATTCGAGAGAGCAGCAGCCCCTATGCTTCCCCTATTGTCACTGTCAGAAAAAAGGATGGCAGCCTGCGGCTGTGTGTGGACTATAGGCAGCTCAATAAGAAAACTAGGAAGGATGCCTTTCCTCTGCCCCGGATCGAGGAGTCCCTGGACTCTCTATCAGGAGCTCGGTGGTTTACCACCTTGGACTTGGCCTGTGGCTACCACCAGGTGCCAGTGACTGAGGGTGACAAACCAAAGACTGCTTTTTGTACCCCCTTTGGATTATTTGAGTTTAATCAAATGCCCTTTGGATTATGTAATGCGCCAGGAACTTTTCAGAGACTCATGGAGCGAATGCTGGGCGCACAGCATGGTCAGTCACTGTTGCTCTACCTGGATGATATTGTTGTCTTTTCTTCTACAGTGGATGAGCACTTGGAACGGTTGGAGGTTGTGTTGAGACGCCTGCAGCAGGAGGGACTCAAAGTTAAGTTGGAAAAATGTGATTTCTTTAAACAGGAAGTGTCATACTTGGGACATCGCCTCTCCGAAGGAGGGGTTTCAACGGATCCGGACAAAGTCTCTGCAGTGTCCAACTGGCCTCGCCCGACCACCGTTCTGGAGCTGCGGTCCTTTGTTGGTTTTGCCAGCTACTACAGACGATTTGTGGAAGGGTTTGCCCAACTGGCTGCCCCTCTTCACTAGCTGATTGCGGAGCTGACCGACCCCAACAACAGGAAGGGGAAAGGGACTCGGTTGAGTGAGGCCTGGTCGACGGAGTGTGAGGAGAGCTTTATGGAGCTGAAGGCCCGTCTTGTACGTGCCCCCACCCTCGCTTTTGCTGATTTCTCTTTGCCTTTTATTTTAGAAGTGGATGCCAGCCACGGTGGATTGGGTGCGGTGCTCTCACAGGAGCGGGACGGAAAGGTGAGACCTGTGGCTTATGGTAGCCGCAGCCTACATCCGGCAGAGAGGAATTACAGTTCCATGAAGCTTGAGATGGCTGCAATGAAGTGGGCCATGGTTGACAAGTTCAAGGAGTACCTATGGGGCCACCGTTGTGTTGTCTGGACTGACAATAATCCGCTGTGCCATTTGGAGACTGCCAAGCTGGGAGGCACAGAGCAGCGTTGGATCGCGGAGCTGTCCGCCTTCGACTTCAGTGTGAGATATCGGCCAGGGCGGACCAATCAGAACGCTGATGCCCTCTCTAGGCAACACAGCCCCATCAGAGACGTGGGTTCCAAGGAGCTGGAGCGTTACTTACCAGGGATCCAGGTGCCTGCGACAGTTGCAGGGACTGCCCGTCCCCAGTGGGGGTCTACCCAGTCCGCCATCATCGCTTTCCCATCCAGTAGTTTGGATGACTTGAGAAAGCTACAGGAGTCTGACCCGTCCCTCAGTGCATTCCTGCCCTTCTGGTTTCAGCAGAGGGTGCCAAGTCGGGCTGAAAAGGAGGAGTTGAGCCCCCGAGCGAGAGGATTGTTAAAGCAGTGGGACCGCTTGGTGCAGCAGGAGGGACTGATGTATCGGCGGCTGCTACGGCCGGATGGTGGAGAAGAGGTCCTTCAGCTGGTGTTGCCAGAGTGTCTGCAGGCTGAGGTGTTGCAGGGACTGCACCAGAACCATGGCCACCAGGGGGCTCAGCGGACTACAGAGGTGGTGCGGCAGCATTGTTATTGGCCAGGGATGGATCGAGACATTAAGGACTGGTGTCGTAACTGTGAACGCTGTGTGTTGGCCAAGGACACCCACCAAAGGATCCGTGCTCCGTTGGGCCATCTGCTTGCAGCAAGGCCTAACCAGCTGCTGGCCATTGATTTTACATTGCTTGAACCAGCCCGAGATGGGAGAGAGGTTGTGCTGATCATGACGGATGTATTCTCCAAATTCACTCAGGCTGTGCCTACCCGGAACCAGAAGGCAGATACCGTGGCAAAGACGCTGGTGAATGAGTGGTTTTATCGATTCGGCGTGCCCGCCCGGATACACTCGGACCAAGGGAGAAGTTTCGAGAGTGCCTTGGTCCAGCAGCTGTGTGCACTGTATGGGGTCCAGCGGAGCCGTACCACTCCTTATCACCCCCAAGGTACATCATATTCTTTGACCAAGATACATCAGAAAACAGAAACAACATTTTTTTCCCACAACAAAAGCATTTCCATCTAACTGATGTTTGAGGTGTTTTCTGTTGGTTTGTATGTTCTTCTGAGCACACATGGTACTTTCATTTCATGGGGGGAGGGGGGTATAGATGGCTTGAATGAGGGTGGGGGTTAAAGATCCACGTTTTTCACTGATAATGTATAGACGTCATTTACACACAGTGTTACCTCATTTCAGTAAAAATCAGTAAATTATTTTTTATAAAATAAATTTTACAAAAACAAACCATCCTGATATGAAGTTTATTAGCCCTTTTACCAGCAGCTCGACCACTCTGTAGTACATATTAGTCCCCATGTCTCATTAAGACATGTGAAACAATAAAAAAATCGAATAAAGGTAGGTATGTTCCAAAAAGTTAGACGTTATTAATATTATTATTATTACAAAACTTTATCTTCATCTGTATCTTCAAAACAACTGAAAAAGCATCAAAATTAAATGAAACTTTACAGTTTACAGGTTATAAGCAGCTGTAACTTTCTGCTGTCACATGTTTGAAAGTCAACAGGAACAAACTAGGCGGAAAATTTATATCACGGTTTCCAGTCAGCTCAAAATATCAGAACGGAACATAAACAGACCAAAGTGGTGTTATTATTATTATTATTTATTATATAGTGATTCATATATTTAATATTTAGAGGAGTTTGGTCCCAGTGTGTTGCTGATTATTATCAGCATAACAACGTTAAATTCTCTGAACACATTAATTCAATAAAAAATAATCAAAATAAATAAATGTGAACCGGATGTTTTGTCACATACATTATTTTATTATTAGAGAGCTTCAGGTGACGTCATGTTTTACGTCTCTGGGTTCTCCTTCCTCCTGCTCTCATGGTTTAAACTCCTCCCTTGTCTCTGGGGGAGTTTATTCTACAGGAGGCGCTTCGTCGCGTCTGAAACTAACTTCAGGAAGTTAATCTAACAGGATAGCTGCAGTGAGCGCGCGAGTACTGGTGAGCTTTTTCAAGAAAAGGCGTCACTGCTCGGCTCTGATTGGCTGACGCATCGGACCATCTTTCCTGCTCAAACGGAGCGTTTTTAAACCTTCTGGAAGTTTTTCTTTTCTTTTTCTTAGAGACCTCCTGCTGCAGACCTTATCTGATGCTGGACTCCCTCCTGCGGCTGCGGGTCACCTGGTGGGTTCATCTGATCTACTCGAAGAAACTTCCACTTGCTGGTCGGAAGGGGAACTTGGTAGGACTAGAACACAGCAGTTCATTGTGACTCAGGGCATCATCCAAGTAAGTAAATGTTCACGTATTCAGGTCACACAGATATTAAAAATAGCGCGTGCTGCGTGAAACGTCAGGAGAAATGTAGGAAATATCTGTCTGGGTTTTTTTTTGCTTCATAAACATGTTGCATCGTTTTTTATTCATCTTATTCAGACATAAAGTCTCTTTTGCATGTCAGGAACAGTCCTGCTTCATCCCAGAGAGCAGAAATGAGAGAGGCGTCAGTATTAACGTTAAAGTCCCACTAGGCGTCACACCGGTGTGTTAAATTTGTCCTCCGCGTTTGAGCTGCAGACGCTACTTAACCCCCCAGTCGAACCCCTAGATGCTGAGTGTCAGGCGTATGGGATGCCAAGTGTAAATTGCTGGTGCATATTTTTTTGCAGACATTTTTTTGATATTTAGCTAATGTTTCATACATTTAGCTAATTTTTCATACATTTATCAACTTTTATAACATTTAAAATAATGTTTAAATGTCACATAAGTTCAGCTAATCTAAATGTTAAATCTAAACTTAAATGTTAAATGTAAATCTAAATCAGACTGTTAAATCTAAATGTTAAATCTAAATCTAAATCCGAATGTTAAATCTAAATGTTAAATCTAAATCTAAATGCTAAATCTAAACCTATATCTAAATGTTAAATGTAAATGTTAAATCTAAATCTAAATGTAAATGTTAAATGTAAATGTTAAATCTAAATGTAAATGTTAAATCTAAATGTAAATGTTAAATCTAAATCTAAATATTAAATCTAAATGTAAATGTTAAATCTAAATCTTAATGTTAAATCTAAACCTAAATATAAATGCTAAGCGCAAATGTTAAATTTAAATATAAAAGTTAAATCTAAATCTAAATGATAACTCTAAATCTAAATCTAAATGTTAAATCTAAATGTTAAATGCATATCTAAATGTTAAATCTAAACTTAAATGTTAAATCTAAATTTAAATCTAAATGTTAAATCTAAATGTTAAATGCATATCTAAATGTTAAATCTAAATCTAAATCTAAATGTTAAATCTAAATGTTAAATGCATATCTAAATGTTAAATCTAAACCTAAATGTTAAATCTAAATCTAAATCTAAATGTTAAATCTAAATGTTAAATGCATATCTAAATGTTAAATCTAAACCTAAATGTTAAATCTAAATCTAAATCTAAATNNNNGGGAGGCATTGGGTCCCACTTGGATTTGAACCCACGACCTCCCAGTCTGTCTCTGACATGGATGTTGGAGGTGTTAAACGCGCGAGTAGATGGAGCTGATTTGGATGCTGCTGCAGCTGCAGAGTTTATTATTAAGAGTTTATTAATATCTGAGTGAATTCTGTCTCATTTCTGTGCATCATAGTTTTTTATGTCCAAAAGACCCAAAAACCTCTAAATCAGCATCTTTTTTTTACCAGGAATCTTCAGACCGTGTGGAGCTCAGGTCTTTCTGAAGGTCAGAGTTCTTAAGCTGGTTTGTTTTGTATTTGATCAAATTAAATTAAAATTAGAATGATTTTAGATTTCATTCATTTATTTTGTTTTAAGGCGTTTTTGCACGTGACTTTATTGGTGTCATCTTGACCAGGAAGGTCTCCCTTGGTGGAAAATGATGCTGATCTCTTTTTAATCTCATTATCTTGTTTAGATAAATAAAAACAAACTATAAATGTGCTGAATGTCCTCTAATTCTAAAGGCAGGAGGAAAGTGTCACCATAATTCAACTCAGACAGAAATGAAGTGTTAACAGAAATAGAATTCCTAATTTAGGTCAGAATTATAAACTAAGAGCAAAACTGAATCACTCTCTGGAGTCTCGGATAAGTTATTATTATTATTATTATTATTATTATTATTATTAGTTGCATCAAACCTCAGTAAAACATGATGAGAATGTGTGATGAATGAGTTTAGATCTACTAACACCTTCACCGTTATCCGTGCACGTATAATCTGCACTTCTCAGAGATTTAATGTTTTTTCCACTCTTCAGATTAATCTGTGTGTAAATCAATAAGATGCAACTAAACTCTTCTTGTTTGTCAAGAATTCATCAGTGTTTCTGATTTTCAGGTTTTCCTGGTATTTAGGATTTTAAACTGGGCTTAGACGGGTCCCATTTTGTCCCTGTGAACGTGCACTCAGTCAGATAACGTTACATATTTTATTTGTTTATCAATAATAATATAAATTAGTAATGTTTAACTTTTTATTCAAACATTTCCATATTTTTTAGAATTTATTTAGTTAAGTAGATTTTTTGTTTTCCCAGTGAGGTGAAGTCCGTGCCTCCATGACACAAAGACACGTGTGCTTTAGTAAGGGTCGACCTGCTGGTTATGGGGCTGCTGCAGCACTCAGAGCAGAGCCTTCTGGGAGTTTCAGAGGAGCTTTAAGGTGCTTTGGGTTTTATTCACACTTCTTTTTACCGTTTGAGGCGATCCCCTCCCTGCTTTCCCCTCTGTGGGAACTGGTGTGGGTCTTTAGCTCCTGCTGCAGGTCCTCCCCCACCAGAAGAGTTTTCATGTGGTCCAACACATCGGTACCAGTAGGATCACTCGTGTTTGTGAAGCCTGTCAGACATCCAGTCAAACATTAATGGAGTCAAACCTGGAGTCTGCTGCTGGAGTTTTGTGACTTCTCTCCAACCACCAGTTGGCTGGTTTGACCGAGTCAGGCTTCCTGTCTGTGGTGCCGAAGCAACCAGAGGCAAACGCTTGAACTCATTGATGTTTCTGAAGAGTGGCAGATGATTTCCTTTTAACGGTTTGATAATCGGGGCAACGCTTTAGAGCCAGGCGTGTGCTTAGATGGTAATATTATTATTTTATTGTTGTATCTGTGTTGTTGGCCCAGGTGGACCAACAGGTGGTTTTGGTGCAGATGATGAATTTTAGACCTCATAGGAACCAGTTGTGAGAGAAACAGTTTAAGGTTCAGGATTTTGTTTAAAATTCAGTTTTCAAACCCTAAAACATTGAGATAAATAAAAATACAGATATGGTCTTAGTTCTGACATCCTCTGAGCATGAAAACGTATCCTTCATCCTGTATGTGTGTGTCCACGTCAGTGTTTTAAGGTTCGGACGTCTCCTGTCTGATGAGCTCTGGAGGTCCAGAGAGTCCTCGGGTCGGGGTCTTCATCCTGGATTCTTCTGGAGCGATCAGACCATCATGGTCCTGCAGGAGCGAGCTCAGCACGAGTGTGAAAGGTAGCAGCTGTTCTCATCCAGGTGAACCTGGACCCAAACTTAAAACCACCACAAGCTTTTACCCATGATGACCTTTACCTAAAACAATCAACCAGCCCTTGACCTGTGCATGAATACCTCCAAAGTGCGTCTCTTGGAGTGATTTTACTTTGTTTTTGTTTTTTTGAAACAATTATTGCCATTTTATGTGTTCATAGAAGCGTTTTTCTCCCTGAGTTCTTCACGGGTATTTTAACAAACAAAAGCTCGTAAAAGCCTGACGAGAGATTTCAGGGCGTCCTGCCTGCTGGGATGGATACGATGGAAGATTCTAGATTTTATCACAGTAAAAACACTCGTTTCTCTAAGTTTCTGTCACTGAAGAGCAGTCCCACAGCATGACGCTGCCGCCCCCGTGTCAGATCAGGAAGATAATTTAAAATGTCGAAACTCGATCTGAACTCTGACCCGCAACATCAAAACGTTGTTTGACACGACTCACCTCGACTCTATTCTACACGTTTCACGTGCATTTCCATTATAAGTGGGAAACGGCTCTAGTGGGTGGGCTCGTCGTAGCGGGGTAGCCCCAAGAGCTCCATAAGTAGGGTGAGGTGATTTCATCGACTATCAGTAAAAGCCAGAGACCTTCACCAATCGCTTTTGAAGAGCAATATTTTTGTATCCCTAGGCCAACATCGAATCTGTGTCTTTTATTCAACATTTTTGCTACGTACATATTGTTCATCATTAGAAAGTTAGGAATTATTCAAAATAATGTCTAACTCACCAATCGAAGCCTCATCACTGACATCATTGAGCCTTCTTGGATCAAAAGCGGGTGTTTTTTTATGTCCACAAGGGTCCAATAAAAGTATTTCAATGAAATAGTCCACAACAAGCCTTATGTCCACAATTCAAAATAAACGTTCTAAATTTCCTTCTAATGTGTCTCTTTAACCCAAATATTACATTATAACCTCTGTTAGCATGCTCATATTAGCTTCTAACGTTTCACTGGCATCTTACCTGATCCAACAGGTAAAGGGTTACCGCCCCTCTGCTAGGTCACAAGCACCGCCCCCTATTCTCGTGTGTAGCTCGATCCAATTGCAGCACAGCTTATTGTTGATTGACACATCAAATAACCAATCAAACACGAGGTCTGCTTCCGCAAACTGACTAAGAACAAATGTGATTGGTGGAACTCCTTTTTACTGGTTTTGCATCAACCTGCAGGGCCACAAATGGCCCGCGGGCCTCATTTTACACTCCTGTGCTGTAAAAAATCTGATTTTTAAAGTAATGAAGTAAACTTCAATTTAGTCAAACGTTTTTCCAACAAAGCTGTCATTTTGTGACAGGAAAACACGATGAAGACGCTCATCATCCTGGTCTTCATCTGTGGTCTCTGTGGTCAGTTCATTCTGTTTCTATTGGTCATTATTTATCATAAAAATGAGACAGAGTAAGCAGAAGTCCTGTCTGGTGCTGATTTAAACATTTTTCTGTCCTTGGTAGGAATCTGTGGCGTGGTGGAAAGCTTGGGAAGCATCTACAGAGCAAAGGAGAACGACACCGTCACCATCCAATGGGAGATTGGGATGAAGTCCAACGTTACTCTGATCAACATGATCTGTGAATTCTACTCGGACACCGTGAAGATTTTGTACGAGATGATAAAGGGCGTCCCCGTGTTCCAGAGCCAACAGTTTGCAGGACGGGTTCATTTCGACGAAGACGCTCCCAAAGAAGCTAAAATCCGACTCCGTCTGTCCAGAGTCACCACTCGGGATTCTGGGAATTACACCTGTTATTTAGCTGCTAATTATGACTCCAAATCCATGAGGCGGCTGATTGAGATGTCTGGTGAGATAACGACATAGAACCACACGTTACTTTCAGCTGATTAAAACTAAAACTCTTGTTTTTTCCTCCACAGAGAGATTTTCCCTGAACGTAACAAACAGAGATGGGTGGAACACACCTGGCTGTAAGAACACCACAGGTGAGCTGATAGAAACGGTTTGGTTTCGACATGTTTTAATCACAGACTCCGTTGGAGAGGTGATGTCATGGTGTCGCGCTGAAAAGGATGGGAGGGGAAAGCCCAGATTTCTAGATGTGGGTTCGGAGGAGTGAAAACAAACCGGTCCCCACGCTCGTTCTGTTCTAAAATCACCTCCACCACATTAAAGCAACGCTGCTGTTTTCCTCTTCTGAAATGACTGAAAGGTGATTAATATACGGAATTCTGCTGCTGCCACCCTTTAAAAATAAAATCAATTAACTTATAAGTTTATTCTAACAGCTTACTTTTCGTGGGATTACATAATACACACAGATCGGGTTCCAACAACAACACGTAGAGGTGAAAACAATACATTCCATTAAATTAATAAACATAAATATGAATGTAATAATATTTAGCAGCTGAAATTATTTTGAGTCACTCAGCTAAACATATTTATTTATTGACACATCTTTAGAACAGTGATGGGAAACGGCAGGTTTCCTACCCATGCAGCCGTCTAGATGCTGATCAGATCAGGCTGGAAACACAACAAATGATGACAAAAGATGCATTTCTATGTTTTTCTGGCATTTTTTAACTTTCTCTTCATCAAATATTAAGAATTTAATAACATTTCAGAAGCAGGTCAGCTAAGATCTGCTGCACCTTTTTTTTTTTGCATTTTTATTTGGGCAAAAAAGTTTATAAATTTTCACTTTAGTGTAGAGCATGCACCACTTTCAGCCTGAACATGTTATAAGTAATTATTATTTTACCTGCTGTAGATCACTTCCTGAACAACCTTTCTGCAGAAATAAGAGTTTATGTATTTCATAATCTTAATTTACTCCACATGGTTATTTGACCAGAAACTGTGAGGCAGCAGCCATCGGGCAAGGCGGGTGTTTGCCCGGTGGGCCTATGTTTGATAACGGGCTGAACACAGGCATGCAGAGTCTGTCTACCATCTTTACCGATAAAGCTTAAACACAACATTCCTATGACATCATCAACATGAAACTGCCTGATGTCAGCCACCTCCATCTCTCTGTCATGGTGCAGCTCTTCATCAACCTGCAGCTAATTTATAAATGTCATCCTGTAGTGTTCTTCAGTATTTGCATTTCAGTAATAGTAAAAAAAATGAATTATTCATTTATTTTATTTTATGTTCAATATTTACAACAAAACAAAGCATGCTGAGAAATCTGTTGACCCAATCCGTTTAAAGCTCATCAGAGACGTCGTCACCAACAAACAACTTGTCGCTAAGCTAACTTTTTAGTGGGGAAAAGCTAATAAGCTTTAGTTCAGCGCTAATGTTCGGAGTACAAACAAAAAAGAAAAGGAAAGGCAGAGGTGGCCGTATGCAATTTAGAACTTCCTTGGATCTTTCTTAAAACCTTCGTTGAGCTTAAATTCAGTTACTGCAGCGGAATTCTGAGCGGTTCTGGTTCGGTTCGTCCATCAGATGCATCCTAGTGAGAACAGTCCTCGATTATTCAGCTGGTCAGCTTTTCTGGTGAAATTACAGCTGAAACTCATAACATTAGACTGTTATGTAAAAATTCATTCATGATCCAGAGGTAAAACTAATGTACGAGACACTCATTACATGCAAAGCCAGATATTTCAAGCCTTTATTTGTTATAATTGTGGTTTACAGCTGATGAAAACCCCATTAGAATATTACATGAAATCAACAAGACGATAATTTTAAATAGAGAAACGTCTGAAAGTATATTCATAATATATATGTACTCAGTATTTGGTTTGTTTCCTTTTGCTTTTACAGAAATAAATGAATTTTAGCATCAGATTCTAGTTTTTCCAGTTTCACCTGTAGAGGAGATTCATGGCTCTTTTAAAGGATCTGGAGGATCTGTTCTTATTAAAGACTCATCCAACAGACGGACTTCTTGTTAAACGTATTTATTTTTAATAAACCTGCACCGAGCAACTCAGTAAATAATCCCTGTGAATAACGACTCTAAGAAAATTCTGAACTTGATGTGTTCTGGAAGCATAGGATGCAAAAAAAAGACTCGAAGCATAAATTTGGTGGAGCAACGCAACACTTTGACAGTAACATCAGCTACTCGCTGCTCTCTGCAGAGATTGTGTGGCGAACACACATCCAGTGGAAAACTGGAGACTGTTCAGGAAGTTATTTCAGTAGAAAAGATGGAATATTTATAACTTTTCAAATACCTGAAAGATCCATTTTATGCCATAATTGACGATATTCCTTTTTTGTTTAACTAATGTTCCACTCTGATTTCAGATCTAACCCTAATGCACGTTCTCTTCACAGATTCTCAGCACCCACCAGGAGAACCAGAACCAGGCTTTGGGTGGAGAATCTGGATCATATTTCTGGGAGCAGCAGCTTTGGTAGCTTTTGTTTTTTTATTCATGTTCTGTAAAGCTCGTAGAAAAATGTCTTCCTGCTGTCCATTGATGACATAAAGCGTACTGTAACTTTACTAAATCCTGACAAATGACTTCATTTCCTCTGGAAGAATTTGAATGTGTTCATGGTTTAACTGGTTCATGTGGTGAAGGCAGAAGCTGCGTGGGTCTGTTCAGAACCATTACATCATCTAGTTTGGAAACTCATCTGAAGCTAGATTTCAGAGCAGTGGGTGTTCGTGTCAGCTCCAGAGGCCGAGGCTGCCACATGTTGAACAAACCAGTTCCCGATGTGCTTTAGACAGAGAAACCAAGCCTTATGGCTAAAACTGAGTTTTAAGGTTCACCAACTTCACACGCTAAAACAATGAAGTAACTCTGTGAATAAATGTGAGCGTTTCTTTAGCTCTTTAGGAAAATGTTAGGTGTCATGCAGCTCATATTATTTTACCAGTTTCATATCTCTATCACGGCTGCGTCATTTTTGAATACTATGTGCTTTTGCAACTAGCTTTAGCCCTGCTGAATTAACTGGCTACCAGCATTGTGTTTAGGTGCTGGTATGCTGGTCCAGTATGGGATGCTGGTGATTGGACGCTGAACCAGCATACTGCTAACCAGCACCAAACACAACATATGCTGGCCTATGCTAGTTTTTTCAGCAGGGAGCTGTGAGCAAACTGTCACAGATGAGTCTAATGGGGCTAGCATCATGCTTAGCAATTAGCCTAGC
>SSNS01000783.1:168305-173915 GCA_006937985.1 Aphyosemion australe | reverse complement strand
AGGGAGAAACTTGAAATGACCACATGTTAAACCAGTCCTGTTTTGAGGGTTTTGTAATTGTTGCCACTTTATTGAAGGTCCAATAAATAAGTGTTCCTTTAATTTTTGTGAGCAGTGTACATCAAAAAGGAACTACTTCCTTACTTTCTGACCAGTTAAATGGATTTAACCCAGATATGATGCTTACATCACACAATGCAGATTATGCAACATAACATCCATAACAGATCACCACATTAGCTGTCTCAGTATTTTGCTTCATCATAATTTCTCCTGTGTCAAGAAAATATAGTATTAAAGTTATTTTTATAAATATTTTCTTGACTATGAATTATTCTGAAGTTTGCGGTTTACTTATGGTAAAAGAATATTCAAAGATCATTAAGATTAATAATTCATATTTATATGGAATTTTAAATCTCATTAAAAACGGGTTCCCCTTTTAATTATCTGGCAATAGCCCCAAGCTACATACAATGGCTTCCCTCCAGCAACCATCATATATGGTTTGTATATTTGTTAAAAACACAAATCCAATAAATAAATTCAGCCACCATCTGAAGGAAACAAGTTGTGATAGAGAGAAGAAGACAAATGTCTTATTTATATCGCGTTTACAGAATTATGAAAGCCTCAAACGGAGATGCTCACTAACACACATGTGAGAGTCATGGGTGTTTTTTTTTTATGGACAAAGTTTCAGATGTTTGAGTTCAGCCCATTAAAAATGGGAGCAATGGTTATATTTTTGTTTAGTGTAGAGTGCAGAGGCAGGTACAGTTGCCAAAAATTGTACACGAGTAAAAAAGTAGTAGGTGAAAAAAGTACTGCATACAATTACTTGTAATGTCATTTTTTTAGTTTTTCCTTATGCTCTTCCTGGCTTTTCAGTTTCAGTATTCTTCATGTTTGCACTGCATTATGTTGTTTTTTTTTTCAATATTGCCAATATATATATTCTGTTATGCTTTTTATGTATGGTTACATCAACAGAGGAAGTGAATTCTCGTCATAAGTCCATTGTCTTGCAAGAGAGTTCTGACTTGTCTTCAGATGATGAGTTGTGTTCCACGTCAGAGAGCAGAACTCCTCCAAAGAAGAAAGGGTCGACTGAAGGACGACTTGAAGAAGTGGGTAGGCCGCTCCCTCACAACCACCAAGAGCCATCTAATGGGGAGCCAACAACTGAAGTGAGAAGAACTTTAAAAACTCGCCTTCAGAGCTACTTGTGTTTGGTGAGTTGGGACATCCTTCACACAATAAGACATTGTACAGCTGAGCATGGCCGCCAGATGGAAGCAGGTTGGTACATGTACATTCTGTCACTGGCTGATGCATGGTCAGCAACCTTTGGGATCTCTCAGGTCAAAAGTATTATGGCTTCAAAATCCCTTCCAGGATAATAATTAATTTACGTTTTGATGACATGGAAACACTTGTCAGCGAATATAAAATGAGAAGATTGCAGCAGTCTCCAATGTTTGGCAGAAGTTTTTTG
The DNA here is from genome assembly GCA_006937985.1 of Aphyosemion australe. NCBI lineage: Eukaryota > Metazoa > Chordata > Actinopteri > Cyprinodontiformes > Nothobranchiidae > Aphyosemion > Aphyosemion australe. Next base: position 172,417 of record SSNS01000783.1, on the reverse strand, counting down.
CTAACTGCATCAAGTCCTACAACCCAGGCCGGTAAATCACTATCGAGCAGCTTTTTCCAACAACGTCTCTCTGTCCTTTCCAAAAATACATCGCGTCAAAACAAGTTTGGAATTAAGTTCTGGGTTGCATGTGACTTGAACTCCAAATACATGTGTAATGCTATCCCCTATCTTGGCAGGGACCTCAGACGTACCTCCGGGGAAAGAATTTCTGAGAATGTAGTGATAAAACTGACGGAACCGTTAATGGACAACAATTGACAACTACTTTACAGCATTATCACTTGCTCCACGACTACTCAGCGTAAGACTTCACTTGTTGCACCATAAACAAGATTCGTCCACCATCAGCCAAACAATTGCAACAAATTCACCACCCAGGTGTGTTGCATCACTTTTACTCCTGTGTATAGTATGCTGTGTTTTTTTCCCCCTTTTTTGCAGCAAGAGCTCCAGTTTTGTTTCACAATTATATTACGTATAACGTGCGTAATACATTAATAATTTTGTCATACTTAGGTGTTTTCAACAACTGGCGACAACACTACTCTCACAGTTTATGCACCCAAGCGGAGGCAGACCATCTGAATCCTCAGTACCATGCACAGCATAGTCAAAATTTTGTGAGAACCGAAAGAGGAAGCCAAACACGGTCACTGATTTCAACAACCTGGTGCTAAACACCCAGAAGACAGCTGAGGTTGTTGTTGACTTTAGGAAGCACAACTGATGAACTTCCTGAGGCAGATGTAGAAATTCAACCTGCCAGCACAGTGCAATTCTACACCGCATTTATCGAGTCCATCCTCACCTCCTCAATCACCGTGTGGTGCGCTGGAGCCACCACCATGGACAAGAAGAGGCTGCAGTGTGCTGTACGCTCTGCTGAGAAGGTCATTGGCTGCAAACTCCCCTCCATACCTGTACACCTCGTGCAGGTCGGATCGCAGCTGACCCGACCCGCTCCCATCTGGCAGGAGGTTCAGATCCATTCGGACCAGAACCTCTCGCCACAAGAACAGTTTCTTCCCCTCTGCTGTTGGACTCTTGAATGTCAATCTTAGGGCTGCCCACTCCAGTCGCTTGGTCCCAGTCACATGACCCGATGTTGTGTTTGTACCTGAAGCTGATCCACTTCTGATAAGTACTTGCACTGTAGATGCTTCTCTAATTAATGCCACCCTCTTTATATTAATTATTTTGTCATGAGTATATTATTATTTCCTATATTTGCTTATATCTTTTTTTCGACATTAACCTTATACCCAGATATTTTCCAGAGTGTCGAGCGAGGAGGCATTGGGTCCCATTTTTTTCAAAGTCTTTGTGGTTCGATTCCTGGTAGGGTCATAACCAATCTCCCAGTCCCGGGGCGTAGTAGTTTCCAGAAAAAAGTTTATTTCAGAATAGATGGTCTTCAGACAGTAATAGATAGTGGACCATGGTCCGAGATATGCTTCCATATTCGCAGGCGGTCACTAAATGAAGAATCATTTTATCCAAAAAGCGGGAGTAGCTTCTTCGAATTGAATAAAAGAAAGAATACATTCCAGAAGTAGGGTTGCGTGAACGCCCATATTTGATGTTTGTTGTAATGTTATATGGTATGTATTTATTGTCTGAAGTAATGTTTAAATGATATAGACTTAGTGTTTGATTTAATGTTGTGTTATATGCTTGATATTTGAAATTACCCATGCTGTGGAAGCTAATGGGGATCAACAAATAAACACACTACACTTCTTCAGGTTGTTTTATTGCTATGAAACAGGATAGAATCAGCTGTTTGTCACACAAATATCAGGAAAAAACTAACATCTAACTAGAGCCTCGGGGAGCTTAAACTTAGTCACACTGATCATTTATGTCCAAAATAAGCATTAAACACGAGATAGCAAAGATATTGGAAAAATATATTGTACATTTCATAAACACTCCCTGACCAACGTCTAAAGTAATTTATTATTACTAAATAAAAACAAATAACAGAAACTCTTCCCTTGGATGGCACAGACTGCTTTTCAGATGCTTTGGTGAAGTTCCACAGAAAGAGTCCACCTGGAAAGCACCAGTGACCAGAAAGATCACAACACTAAATATCTGCTCATGTAAACACGGAGACGTTATACAAGACCTGAGTGGGGAAAGGACCTGTTACAGAAACATGACTTTCATTTCCTCACATTTGAACTAATCAAGAGCACAGGTGAATGCTTCTAATGAACTGGGCAGAACCAATTGATCTACTGGACTCAGCTCTCCTGATGCTCAAGAAGTCACAACTCCACTCATCCTTTCATCTGATTACACATTGCAGGTAAACGACCAGGTGTCCCAGAGACAGAGAGAGAGCGAGCGAGAGAGAGAGAGAACACACGTATGCAAACATGTCTTATGGCTCGACTTTAAACGGACAGTTTTGGCGTGTTTTAGCTGTGCGTTTGTCTTTTTAACACCTTAATCGAACTGCTGAAATGTCTTCTCAGCCTTCATTAGTGTCTACAGAAGCGGTTCATCACTAAATCAAACAAATCAGATGTGTTCATGATCTAAAACATGCAGGAAACATGCTGGAAGCAGACTGCAGAGCCAGGTAGGTCAAGCTGAATTTTTCTAAGTCCCAATAGACCGGACTGGAAGTGGAATATTCTGGCCACAGGAGGGCGACAGGGGCTGGACAGCCTTTCAATAACCATGTAGGCACATACTGGCTCAAGAACATGATTTAAAAATGTGAAAAAGTTGCAAAGTCTCCGTATAAGAGGCTGCTGTCTCTGAGTGGATATCATTATCTGCTGCTGATGGTTTTTAGAACCATCATCAAAGCTCTGCTCCTTTGGTCCTTCATGTTTCTAAACTCTGCGCTGAAGAAGAAACGATCTTTCACGTATCGCCTCTCAAGATAAAAATCACGAGGCGCTTGACAAGAACAAAAAAAGTAAAGTAATTTATAACTTTAAAAATGATTAAAAAATAGGAAAAGCAAAAATTTTGATTAAATATGTGAGGAAAGGTAAAAAGAAAATGAATCAGAAAAGGGTAATCAGTGGATCATGGGAAAGGCAGGAAACATCAGCATGAAGAGAAGGTAGTGATGAAGAACCAGAGGGACCAAAAGCCACCTGAACAGGTGAGTTTTTAAAGGAGAACACTGAGTCCACTGATCTCAGGCTCAGGGGGAGAAAGTTCCAGAGTCTGGGGGCCAAAGCAGCAAATGATGTCAACTTTGGCCTTTAGCCTGGTGCGCTGCACAACCAGGCTTTGATCACTGGACCTCAGGGACCTGCTGGGGGTTTAGGCACTGAGAAGATCACCAATGTATGATGGAGCTTGTCCATTTAAGGCCCTAAAAACCAGGACCCTGAAGTTAACCGGCAGCCAGTGAAGCTGGAAGAGGAGCGGGGTGACGTGGGTGTGTTTGGAGGACTTGGTCAGCAGCCTAGCACAGGCATTCTGGACCACCAGTAGACGGTTCAGGGAGGTTCTGCTCAGACAAGTGAAAAGCCAGCTGCAGTGTGATGCGTGTTTCATAAATCTTTTATCTTTTGACTGTTCGTACACATATTCTACATTTCATTCGTAGGAGGGCATATAGGAACGTTTCTACCAACGTTTGATAAAAGAGGGCCCTGACCTGCCGTTCAGGTCCAGTCTTCCAGCTCTCTCTAATCTACTTTGTATCGATCACATTCATTAAACATTTGACTTTATCAAGTTTCCTTGCTTTTTGGATAGTTGAATTGTGCTCACGCTGAAGGCACTCATCACAGCTTTGGCTAAAAACACATAAACGTGTGATTCATGGTCAGCTGGTCCCAGGCTGACCTAGGACCACTTCTTCAGTCTGTTTGTGATAGGGACACTTAAAGGACTGAATGGCCCACTTTGGTTTTGGCATCTTCTTGATCCTTTTCATTCTCCATCATCTTTTGATCAACACCTTGCTCCTTGCTAAGAGCCTCCTCATTTCTTCGCCGTCTGGCCTCCACCCAGGGGATGAGGCACAGCAGGATGCCTCCGAATATGGGAGGCATACCTGCCAGGTAGAATGCCAGATCATAGCTCCCCAGCTTGTCCCTCAGAAAACCTGCGGAACACACACACACACACAA
>SSNS01000783.1:138098-149878 GCA_006937985.1 Aphyosemion australe | reverse complement strand
GCAGTGGGTGATTGGGTGATGATGAAACCAGCAACAACAATCTAAGTGAGGCATCATCATCTTAATCTGCTCCAGCAGCAAAATAAACGTTTATGTTTAAGATAGTGTTAGCTTGATATTTTAGCTATCATTAACATTGCTATCAGCTAATGGTGCGTTCACTTCCTCCTCGGAAATTCCGACTTCCGAGTAGGAAAAATCAACTGTTTGAAAAAGAACGGCAAAATGAATGAAGATACACAGTAAATTTAGTTCACAGCAGTTTCTAATACTACAAGGACGCACCATCACACAATTTGTCCAGAGGGGAAAGGAGAGGAATAGGAGTACATGGAGCTGGGTTTTAGTTTCTGCATCATTTAGAAACAGTTGTGGTTAAAGGTTTTCATATTGAAGAATTTTGTACAACACTACGATGACAAAATACAAACAGTTGTATGTTATTTATTGTAATGTTTATCAAATATGGTTATATATTGAGAAAAAATACATTTTTAATTAAAAATGAGATTTAAATAATTATTAAACACTCAAAAGTATCGAAAATAGGTACCGTGAAGTACCGGTATCAATTCATAGGTACCGGGAATTGGTACCGTATCGATTCAAATGTCAAAGGTACCCATCCCTAGTAGTAGAACTGTACAGCTGATAGTTAAGAATTACAAAATTCCACCCCAATCTGAATATACAGTAGAACATTTGATTTGATGCAGATTAAACAGATAAGCAGCAGCGGATTGAAAATGAATGACAGGATCAAATGTGCAGGACTAAAGGCTTTGGGTAAACAGAAGTTCAGGCTGCAGACTCCAGGAAAGGATTGAACAGTTCTGGGTTGTCGGAGCTCTTGTTTTCCTCCTTATTTCTGTTCCTCAGAGCGTTGATCCCCATCACAATCACGCTGATGGTGACGCAGTGCTCCAGGACGGACAGGGTGATCAGCACTCCGTAAATGCCTCTCAGAGTCAGTGCTTCTCCCTCCAAGCATTTGTTTTTCATATTAATTTCTTCAGAAGTTGGATTGGTGTGGTATGTCTCCAGTAGTAGTAGTTCCCCTGGTTGAAGTTGCACCAGCTCTAAGACCCTGGTACAGAGGTGCTGTAGAGAACAGTGGCTGGGGTGGCAAAAGCTATTCCAGCCAGACTCAGAGTCACGTTCAAGATGACCAGACATGGACTTGGATACCACTCAGACAAAATGCACATGATGCCAAATAAAACTGTCAGCACTCCCAACCAATAAGGAAGTCTGATGCTATTGAACGGCCAGTAACCAGTGTAGCTCGGATGGAGGATGGAGCCAAGGCCGATGTTCAGCAGCCCGATCATAATCTGTAGAGCCCGAGGACAGCCAGACGTTCTCTGGATCTTCATGAGTTGCGGGGGCACGGAGCAGCACACTCGGCTTTAGCAAAGACTCTTAAGGATCTGACACAGAGGCGGCCATTGGCTGTCAGGGTCAGAGGTCACAGTGAAGACAGTGATTTCATCTGCTTTGCTCATGGTCACAGACAGAGATATGATCCCAAAAGGCAGGAATGCTTCTGCAGCAGGCGTACACAGCCATGTTTCTGAATGACTTTCAAAGGTATCCAGTAATAAAGTACTAATACTTTGTTACCAAACTTAAGTAGAAATTTTGGGTATTGAAGGAAAATATATATTGTCTGATCACACATTTGATTTAAACACTTAGATCTACCCAATAATATCCATGTTTGGTGATTCACATATGGTTCATGTACTCTTGTGCTGGCTATGATTTATGCATGCTATACTGGTTCAAGGTACAGCTATTCTTGCAACGTCTCCTTTTTGGTAAAGGCCTGAGCTTGGAAGAGTAGAAGTGAAGCAGAGTCTCCCCAGTCCCTTCCATGTGTTCTCCCTTTTCCCAGGTCTCCTTGTGTTTCAGGTCCCTTTAGATTATTCATTCATTTAGTTTGCACATTCATCCCCAGCTGCAGTCACCTTGCTCCAGTCCTTTATAGTTTTTCTCTCAGCATTCATCTTGGTTCTCCTCCTAGTGTGTCCATGACCTTTAACCCCTGTGTTTCTCTTAGCTGTGTCTCCCCATATTGGTTCTTTCATTGTCTTATGTTTAGTTCACCGTCCAGTTGAGCTGTTGTCTTTGTGTCTCTTTAGTCATCCTGTTCCTCTTTGGTCATCAGTCAGTGTGGTGTTCATTCTCTGTTCATGGTTTTGTTTATCCTCCCAGTCTGTCTAGTTTAGTTGTAGTTCTATTGTGTTCTGTTCCCCTTAGTCCAGATGAATGTTTTACTTAGTCATTCCTTCAGCATTCAGTTTGAGTGTATTCTTGTTTCAGTATCTTATTATTTATCTGGTTCAGTTCAGTTGCCTCCTCCATCTCCCATCCCTTGAGCCACTGATTCTGTTTTCAGTGTGCAGTTTAGATTGTCATGGTTTTGGGTCTTCAGTTAGTTTATTGTTAATAGATTAGTTCTCTTCAATTAGTTCCCCACTGTTCTGTTTACCTTTTAGTGTCAGCATTTCTCATGTTTTCTGTTATTAGGGTTTTTGTTTCTCTGCCTCCAGCCTCTGTGTTCTGCCTCCATTTCCCATAGTTCTGTTCTCAGTGTTTTTTCCCTCAGTGCCCCGTTAACTCATCACACCTGTAGCTCATCTCCACTCACCTCCTCTGTGTATTTAAGCCCAGTGTGTGTCTATGTCTATGTTTAGGTCTAGGTCTATGTTTAGGTGTATGTCTATGTCTAGGTCTAAGTCTATGGGTGTTTCTCAATCTCAAGGAACCTCGCCTTGCCTTGCCTGCCAAGGCACTGCCTTGCCAGGCCAGACGCCTTGCTTACGAGGACACTGTCCTTCCTTGGTCAAAGAAAATGGTTAACTGGAACAGACTTTCCCCCACGGCCGGCCAGAGCCCGCCCCATGCTTACATGCTCTGTTTACGTCCCACCCATCATAGTAATTTTAAGTTACAATATAGATGTATATCGAGCCTTTTACTTTTATAATTGTGTATATATTTGTTAAATCAAATGTGTAAGTGAGTTAGTATCTGCTAGCAACCGAAGCTGCAACTACTAAGCAACTAACCAACCATAGATAACTGCATTGGATTTAAATAAACATTTTACATATAAGCCCAATAGCTACAATTAGTTGACTTACATTTAAAGTAGAAATTTGCCCCTGAAGTAGCTGCTGCCGGCTCCTGATCACATCTATTTGAAAATACCGCGCTGCATTCTGGGAAATTTTTGACCAAGAGAAGGCACCAAGGCACCTCTCATGTATCCTTGCTAAATTAGCTAAATGGCTAACAAACGAAGGACAGATGCCTTGGCGGGACCAAGGCATCAAGGAGAGGTTCCTTGAGATTGAGAAACACATGGAAGCCACATATAAATGGTGTAAAAACAAAAATAGCAAAAGCAATTGCTATACTGCATAAAGTAAAGGATTTTCTTAATAAAAAGGCATTATACTTATTATATAATTCACTTATTGTTCCTTATATGACTTACTGCATTGAAATCTGGGGCACTACATATAAAACATACACGAACCCTGTTTTGATTTTACAAAAAAGAGCAATAAGGATCATTACGCAAAGTAGCTATAGAACTCCAACTGGTCCATTATTTGATAAGTTGAAAGTGCTGAGGTTTGGGGATCTAGTTGATTACAATATGTTAAAATTTGTTTTTAAAGCTCATAAGAAAATGCTACCAAGAAATATCCAAAAGAAATTTGAAAAGAGACAGAGTTGTTATAACTTAAAAGGTTGTGAGATGTTTATAAAACCAAGGTTTAGGACCAAGGTTTTAGAGAGATGTGTTTCTGTGTATGGAATCGGTTTATGGAATAAACTGGAATCTGAAATAAAAGAAGCTAAATCAATCAACAGTTAAAAGCAATATGATAAGAAAGTATATAGATTAATATTTAATGTTTTTCTCTTTTCTTTCCTTTTATCTCTCCTGGTTTTTGTAATGGATTTTGATGATGTTATGTTTTTGGTTCAATGATACACAAAATAGATGAAGTAATTACTTGTTAAAGTTGGCCATGCTATAGGCAATTGACTCTTAGTTATATTTATGTGTTAATGTTTAGTTTATTGTTATGATTTATTTATTTGTGTAAGTGGGGCAGACTTCATATAAGATTTTCTTCTGTCTGCTCCTTTTCATTTAAGTACGGCAAGTGAAATTACTGTGTTGTAAAATAATTTTCTTTATAATAAATGAAATAAAGGTTAAAAAAAAAACATCCTATGTCTAGGTCTATATCTATGTTTAGGTCTATGTCTAGGTCTATGTCTAGGTCTGTGCCTGAGTCTGTGAGTTTTTATGTTAGTGTAACTTTGCATCCTGTTTTTGCGCCTGATGTTTTTGTTCACCTGTTCGTGATCCTGCTCCTGACCACGGCTTACTAAACACTTTTCATTTTTGAACCATACCTGGCTGCTGTCTGGATTTACCTTGCATCTGGGGTCCTACAACAACCTCCACTACATGCAAAAGCCAGGTCCTAATAAACTGCGTGAAAGAGATTCAGAGATTTCTTCCAGGGCAAGATAGACAAAGAATGTTGGTTGTCAGGGCAACAACAATTTATGTCCTTGAGCTGAGTGCCAGGTGGTACCAGGCGAGAAAATAAAATCTGTACACTTTCTGAGCATTGCAGATTCTTCACTATATCTGGGAGGTGAATGTAATCTCCCCGAATGTACATTGGGTCGATAAATGAATGTGACAAGTGTAATAAAGTGAGTTGAGTGCAACGAACCGGAGTGTGGAAAACAGTTTTTGAGAAGTTAAGGAATTCCAGGAGGTCGGAGATGACAGCATCGTCTGAAGCATCATTTTGGACTGTGAGGGTTTCCATCAACTGAACTTCACGACACATCATATCCTTTTTTTCCACAACAGTATGTATACTTCACATGTCCACCGGAATGGCAATTGCTTACTTTTTACTTTTACTCCTCATATTTTATAAGTAGCCTCACAACTCCTATTTAATTTCAGCTTGCCAAAAATGTATCTAGATTAACAGATGAGGGGAATTTTATTGTGTTTGGATAATAAATTTAAACATCTACCATTCTGACCCCCTACTGGTTTGTACATGATGCATTACACACTGTGCATGACACAAATCACATCATAGTCCAGCCAGGGCATGTATTCATTCATTCATTCATTCATTCATTCATTCATTCATTCATTCATTCATTCATTCCTGACAGAACTAATGCATACTGTACATAATTTTTACTAAGATATCATGTTTTCTAGTTCAGTTGTATTACCTGTTGCCTTCACACACTCTTGCACACTTTTAGATTCCGATAAGGATTATTGATAACCTGCCTTTGAATCTTGACTATTTGCACCATTTCCACACTAGTCAACTAGTCATCATAGCTTCCACTGACTGGAACACACGTTAATACAGTAGTCCACATATGGCTCTTTAACTTTCCACAAAAATGCATTCATTTTCAATGGGCATGTTAAAATGGTTATACAACATTACAGTCATTATGGTCTTTAGTGAAAACTTTTTTTTTCTTGGGTGGGGGTGTGGTGCTGTATAGTGACTTAAGCTTTTGTTCATACAGCATTTTTTAAAACTTGCATTACTCCTACTTTTATACTTTAAGTCCTTTTGGAACCAGTACTTTTTTACTTTTACTTCAGTAAAAAGCTTGAATTGGTACATAAACTTCTACAGATGTTTTTTAGTACCTATACATTTACCTGAGTAATGAATGTGATTACTTTTGACACCTCTGCTGCTTTCCAATAGTTTAGAAATTGACTTGAGTCAGTGCCACTACTGGTAGCATAGGAAGATACCTGGACCCTACAGAGATAGTCCTACTCCACCAGGATGACACACACTGCTGGTTGTGTTTAAACCAACCAGCAGTGTGTGTCATTTAAGTTACTAACAGTTGATTGAATATGATGCGTTAAACACTAACTTACCAGATGAACGTATGGTACAAAGTATCCATAAAGGGCAGCAGGAATACCAAAAGCCCAGATCCGATATCCCACTGACTTCCAGATGTTCCTGTTGAAGATGCGACTCATGCGGAACTGTCCATCTTGGGAGCTGGTGGGTTTGATGGGCAGCAGGGGCTTGTAGGTGAAGCCCGCCAGAACCAGAACAAACATGAGGATGCAGAGGACACGCAGGGTGTGCTGCAAGCCAACTTTCTCGAGCAGCCCTGAGAGGATGTAAGGCAGGGTGATGGTGAAGATGCTGCTGCCTGCCGTCACCATGCCATTCACCAGACCCAGACGCTTCTTAAAATAGTGACCCAAGATAACCAGGCTGGGCTGGTAGGCAAAGGAGCATCCACAGGAAAACACAATCCCATAGGTAAAATACATGACTCCAAGTGACCTATGCGGAGACACAAAAAAGACAAACTAGAGTACTGACCTTGACCTCAGACTGAAAAGTTTAAATAGTAAATTATGAGGGGATGTCTGATAGACATGCACCATATAGGATGCAACGTTAATTTGGGTAGTTACTTTTAATAAATTATCACTATTCTTGATAATTTAATATTTGACTGATTAAAATCTAGGTTCTTTTAGACAGACCAGTGACCCAACACTCTATAAACTAGATCAATTAATTAACGCAAACCAATTTTGAGGGGGCAGAACTAAAGTCATTCCAACAAATGATCACATGAATGTGTTGAGTACTGTTGTTTGATGACAGAACAGAAGTTAGATGCAATTATGACCTTGTTTTTAGAAGTGATTGTTATTTGACTGCATCTAGGGGGTGCTGTCTCTGATTACATTAAAATCCCATTGAGAGTCTTTTAGGTTGATGAAAATTATTTCTTTGTAGTTTGGTGTAAATCAGATGTTGCATGTGTTATCTAGAGTCAAACGGCTATAAAGGGGAGGGGCTAAAGAGACTTGAACAAATTAACACATAAATGTGTTCAGTGCAGTTGTGTGATGACGCCCACCTATTTTGGTGCAGTTATGAGCTTGTTTGTAGAAGTAATAATTGTTTTATTGTATCCAGGGGGCGCTGTCTAACATTCAATTAAAATCCCATTGATCATTTTCTTGTTAGAGAAAAATCATTTGTGTGCAGTTTGGTGCCAATTGCACAATGCACGTGTTATTCAGGGCCAAGGTTCTCTAAGGGGGAGGGGCTAAAGTTATGTCAACAAATAACCACAAGAATACGTTGGATGATGTTGTGTGATGACACAAAGCAAGTTTGGTACAGATGTGACCTTTTCTGTAGGAGTTATTCCAGTTTTAAGGTATGTAGGGGGCACTGTGGAAAGTGATTAAATAGGACATTTAAATGGATGTATTAAATAAGAATAATTGTTTGTGAAAAGCTGATCAAAGGTGGAGAATTTAAGGTGAACATTTCATATGGCCACAGGTGGGACTTGAACCTGGGTCTCCTGCATGAGAGACCACCTAGTTTTCCACTACACTAACAGGTAGGGTGAAAAGTAGAAGCTGATCTTCTGCTGTAAACTTAATTTTGTGAATCTGAACTTCAGCTCAAAGGACAGAAATATACTCTCCAAACTAAAGCCTCCAATTCAAATACTGTAAGGACCTTTTTAAAAAATCCAAAATGTGAGTGGGAAAAGGCTTGGATGGTGATGTCTGAATTTTTGTGATCTTAACTCAATGTCTGTAGGAGATTTGAGAGTAGAACGACAGCTCTTGGTCAGTGTTGAAAAGTTTGATCAAAGATGAAGTGCTTGAAGTTACCATATGAAATGCCCACAGGTGGGATTTGAACCTGTTTCATCTGCATGGGAGTCCTTTGACAAACCTATTGAGCTAACAGCTTGGCTGAAAAGTGCAGGTGGGTGTCATTATGTAAATAGAAATGTGACTGATATGCTGCAGATGCAAAGACAGAAATGGAGTCAAGGAGGACTACTCTGCTCGTTAATGATTGTAGCAGAATAACCGTTATAGTTATAGCAAAAACAAAGACATCCCCTGAAAGCTGATGAAAAAAGCTACTGTTTTATGCAAAAATCATGTGTGTACTCAAACACATAGAGCCACCTTTGGACGATTCTTTGACTTGAAATGAACCAGTCTGCCCCTCCCTCTGCTGCTCACTGATTGAGTGGAGTTGTGTTTTCTGAGCTGTTCTCTTAAGCACTAAAAACTCTATTACAGCCACAATATTTTGAGTAGGTTAATAAATTATAGCTCAAAACGTAGGTATATCTGTCAGCTATCATTCAGTGCAAGTCTAATCTTGATAAGATCTACGGTTCACCCATGACAATGCCTGAAGTGGCACAAAGTCAGTTTTGAGCTCCTATCGTTTCCAGTCATTGTGTGGTGACTTTTCCTGAAAGATCCCAAAATGTACTTAAAACTTAAACTGTGATTTTAGGAAAACGGTAACAGATATCAGGAAGCTGAATCATATGGGCATACCTGAATGTCTTGTGATTGCTTTAAAGTTTGAATGGACGTTCTAGGTTGAAATATGCCCAAGTAGTTATAGTTCAAAGAGAGCAAAGGTTTTGCTGAAATTTTGGAGGAGCTAAAGGATTTTACATGTATTCCAATGGGCCAAAAGTACTCAGAAAAAGCTGAATATCTTAAAAAGTATAAAAGCTATCATCACCAAAAGTCATAGCCGGCATGAGATGAAGGAGCTGAACAGTTTGATACCAAATTTGTTGAAATAGCACAAAAACTGTAGGACTAGATGAGTGCCAAAAAACTTACGGAAGCAGAACTAGATCAATTGCATTTCTTGCAGAAATGCGTTTGAATGCTGCGTTGCTGAAATTGATTGCCGAAGCTGCCGAATAACTGAACTGAAGCTGAAACTGAGCTTAATTGTCAAAATGAGCTGAATGTAGTTGAAGAATAAGGATCAAAAATAACTAACGTTTAAAAAAGCGCAAACAGTAGACGAAGAATGAAGAAAAACATCTTAAACAGCAGAAAACGGAAATCTCTGAACACAGTTTAAAAAACTTGACAGCTGAAATGTTTAAACAGGGTGTGTTTGAGAAGGAATAGATTAATAGTTTAATTTTCACAATGAGCTGAACTGTGAATGTAGCAGTGTCTGCTGAATTCTGAAACTGATAGCTGAACATGCCTTCAAACTGGAGTGAAGTAGAAAATGAGTTCAACTGTCAACGTTAGCAGAATGCAATCAAAATTAAACTGTTAAAAAGAGCAGAAATTTAACTTTGAAGTTTCACAATTCTCTCAGCCAATCAGAGAGCAGGAACGGTGGACGGCTGGCTTCCTCGGACCAAGCCGAACGATTTGGTCTATAACACGTCTGGGTGCGTCATTCCGTTAACCCGGAATAAGCTTGAAGTCTCTCGGCCAATCAGAGAGCAGGAATGGTGGACGGCTGGTTTTCTGAGACCAATCCGATTGATTTGGTGTATAACACGTCTGGGTGCGTAATTCTGTTAACCCAGAATAAGCCTGAAGTCTCTCAACCAATCAGAGAGCAGGAATGGTGGACGGCCGGCTTCCTCAGACCAAGCCGAACGATTTGGTGTATAACATGTCTGGGTGCGTCATTCTGTTAACCCAGAATAAGCTTGAACTAAGTTTGAAATGATCCAAACAGTTATTAAAAAAATAATTGAATGAAGATAATTTAGACTGAGGTATTAAATGAGAATAATTCGGTGTAGTTCAGCTTGAAACCTTGGATCTAAGATGAAGATGAAGAATTTCCAAAGAGAAAACTCAAGACATTGTTTGCAGAAAGAAATGTAACACAACATAAAAAGTGCTTTGCTGTGGTCTGACACAAGGTACTGTGTATTTATATAGGTTGAGTGTAGAGCAAAAGTGTTTGAGACTGTTAGTATACATATTTAATTGTTTAAATGATCCAAAAATATTGTATAAATAATTGAATGAAGAAGAGCATTTAGGCTGAAAGATCCCAAAATGTACTTAAAACTTAAACTGTGATTTTAGAAAAACTGTAAAATATATCAGGAAGCTAGATCATTTAACCATAGCTGAATGTCTTCTGATTGCTTTAAAGATTGAATGAAGTTTCTAGGTTGAAGTATGCCCAAGTAGTTATAGTTCAAAGAAAGATTTTGTTGAAAATTTGGAGCTGAAGGATTTTACATGTATTCCAATGGGCCAAAAATGCTCAGAAAAAGCTGAATATCTTAAAAAGTATAAAAGTTATCATTACCAAAGGTCATTGCTGGCATGACCTGAAGGCGCTGAACATTTTGATACCAAATTTGTTGAAATAGCACAAAAACTGTAGGACTAGAAGAGTGCCAAAAAACGTACGGAAGCAGAATTTAGCAGCTGAAACTGATAGATGAACATGCATTAGAACTGAAGTGAAGTTGAAAATGAGTTCAATTGTCAAAGTTAGCAGAATGAGATAAAAAATAAACTGTTAGAAAGAGCAGAAATTGAACTTTAAAGTTTCAAAACTTTCTCAGCCAATCAAAGACCGGGGATGGTGGATGGCTGGTTTCCTGAGTCCAAGCGGATCGATTTGGTGTATAACATGTCTGGGTGCGTATTTCTGTTAACTTGGAAGAAGCTTGAACTCTCTCGGCCAATCAGAGAGCAGGGCTGGCAGACGGCTGGTTTCCTGAGACCAAGCCGATCAATTTGATTTATAACATGTCTGGGGATGTATTTCAGTTAACCCAGAAGAAACTTGAAATCTCTCTATGTCTGTATAGCCAGAAATTTGAAAACTCTCAGCCAATCAGAGAGAAGGAGACGGGGGGGTTGGGGTGGGGGTGTTGGTTCTGATCCTGGTTCTGGTCTTAAACCAGATGCTGGTTATGATACTGGTTTGCTGAAAGAAGCAGACAGACTGATAGAGAAGTCACAAGTCTCCAGTAGGATTGTACTTAAAATAGCTTTTCCATATATCAGCTAGGGATGGGTACCGGAACCGGTACTTTTTAAGGCACCGACCGAATTACGTCGAACCGACAGAGTACCGATTCACGTGACAAGAAACGGTGCCTTGTTTCGGTACCTGACCTAACGAGAACTTGCGAGACAGCAATTTGCCAAAATAGACAGCAGCGCCGGTGTTATGTCGATATGTGTTCCCCCTCGAGAAGTGTTTCGCCGGTGATTGAGCGGAAAGTCGCTAGTCGCTGCAGGCAAGCTGTAAACAGAGCAAGCAGCATGGCACAGAGGAAGATCTCTAAAGTTTGGGTCCACTTTACTAAATGGGATGGCTATCTGGGTGATGAAGAAACCAGCAACAATGATATAAGTGAGGCATCATTGTCTTAATCTGCTCCAGCAGGTAAATAAACTGTTTAACATAACATTATCTTGATATTTTAGCTCCTGTTCCGCTAATGGTGCGTTCGCTTTCTCCTCGGAACTTGGAAATTTCGACTAGGAGAAAGCGAACGCGCTATAAAGTTCGGCTTCACTTCACTAAATGCAGTGGGTGATTGGGTGATGATGAAACCAGCGACAACAATCTAAGTGAGGCATCATCATCTTAATCTGCTCCAGCAGCAAAATAAACGTTTATGTTTAAGATAGTGTTAGCTTGATATTTTAGCTATCATTAACATTGCTATCAGCTAATGGTGCGTTCACTTCCTCCTCGGAAATTCCGACTTCCGAGTAGGAAAAATCAACTGTTTGAAAAAGAACGGCAAAATGAATGAAGATACACAGTAAATTTAGTTCACAGCAGTTTCTAATACTACAAGGACGCACCATCACACAATTTGTCCAGAGGGGAAAGGAGAGGAATAGGAGT
>SSNS01000783.1:99996-122438 GCA_006937985.1 Aphyosemion australe | reverse complement strand
TCACCACTAGGGGACGCAAAATTACCATTGATTCTTAAGCATCAGCGTCACACAACTGATGGTCACAGTAGCGCTTCCGGCAACAAAGTTGTTCAAAAGCTTTTCGAATATATTAAGCATCTTTTTGACAAAAACATTCATCCATTCACCCATATATTACACAAACTGCACACACGCTTAAGGGGAGTAGGCTAAATCTAATCAATAGAATCCACTTTCTACAAACAGAACACCCATAAGCTGTAAATAAACGTGAGGCCGTAAAATAGACGCTACACGTATCCAGAAAAACACACAGTGACACAACGCAAGATATTCACAGAAGCAGCCGGCATTTAGATTAAAGCCCAGACTCACAAACAAGAAGTACCACTTAGTTCAAACCGTATGGAGCGGTGCTAGCCGCTAACGAGGCAGCATGCTATTTCCTGAAGCCAAAAGCTAAAATGAGGCTTACCTGCAGGTTATGGCCATAATCCGTGTGGTGTAGTAAAAATAATCCACTCGGTTCGTGAAATTCTACATCCCAACGTAAAAGCTTAGCTGATCAGACTGTTTGCTGGCATTGTTTTGCCAAAGACTATATAAGAGTTTTGCCCGCCCGCATTCATCGTTTTCCTGTTTACGTGGATTCTCTCCCTGTGATTGGTTAACACGAAATCCAGCCAGCTGAAAAAAACTCAACAACAAGCAATTCGATTGGCTCAGGTTTCACACATTGGAACCTACTAGTAGCGTTTGCTACGTCAGGTTTTGAAGCAATTAACTTTATTTGTCACTGATGATTTCACAATTATAGCAAAGATGGCTAAAAGGTTGGACAACAAAAAAATATTCAGTGGAAGTAGTGTGTTGCTGCCGTGACAAATTGGCACAGATGGAGCCACACTGTGCCAGCCTGTGGAAAGTTTTCCCCTCAGGGCGGGGTGAACAACCTGACCAATCAGCGATCTCCTCCCCCTGGTCTGAGCAGAATTCACCCTGTGAGGCGGCGACGATCACTAAAAGATGCGACCAACCGCTCTCCTATTCTTTCTCGTTGTGGACGGTTTGGGGAACTACTGCACATGCGCCAGTTAGCCCATATTAAGTCAATGGTAAAGATTGCTGCGCCCGCGAGAGGACACGTGACAAGTACGTCGACGATTCGGCCGTGTTAAAAATAAAAAAAAACATTATTAAACACAGATTACACACAGCACTTAGTCCATATGGTGTGTATAGATTGTTTAGTTCACTTTTTATGTTTTTTTAAATAT
This sequence comes from Aphyosemion australe, assembly GCA_006937985.1. Lineage (NCBI taxonomy): Eukaryota > Metazoa > Chordata > Actinopteri > Cyprinodontiformes > Nothobranchiidae > Aphyosemion > Aphyosemion australe. The sequence continues at coordinate 121,179 of SSNS01000783.1, read as the reverse complement.
ATTTTGTGATTCCCATCTTCTTCTTCTCCTTCCTGTGAGTGGTGGGGCGGCGCCCTAGCGCCCCCTATGGACGAGCCGCCACTGGTTTGGACGTTGGGAATATGGATTACACCCATCGAGTGGATTTTTTTACTAGAACACGAATTATGAGGATAAACAACAGACGGTAAGACTGAATTTATGCTGTTGACTTCTGGAAGTGAGCTGTGTTTGGTTGCTTTGATCGCGGCTTGCTCCGTGAGTTTTGGTCGTAGGGACTGGTGTTGTTTGAAAGAGGAGAACCTGGGCTTTAATTTGCGTGGCTGTTTTTCTGGCTATGATCTTAATTTATTGTCGCTATTGCGTGCTATTGTGTGCTTTCCTTGATACGTAAACTTAGCGTTTTTTTACTTCCGGTTGATTTAGCAGCTTACTGTTGGAATTGGGTGTTGTTGAGTGAGAAAATGTGTATTTTATCATTTAGACGAGGTTCTTCCCGTTATGTAGGTGGGCAGGATGCATATATTGGTGAACATTAAGCATGTCTTTGGAACAACTTTGAAACCGGAAGTAATTCCGGACCCGGTACCGGGTCCGTCGGGTTCAAGAGGTTAAAAAAACATCATTATACAATGGTTCTAAAAAAAATACCATCATTAAAATTATATATAATTTTAATTATATATATATATATATATATATATATATATATATATATATATGATGAGTGCCTGTGTGCTGTCCTTCAGACCAGCTCTTTCTAGCCATTGGTAGGATTTCAGCCACTTCAGTTATCTGTTGGTGGTACAGCCCATGTAGGGGTTTGTCCTCCCATGATGGTATTTCCAGCACCTCCTGTTCACCATTGTCTGAGAAATTCACTGAGTACGTCATCTGTTGAGACCTTGTCCTTGAAGTACTTATGGATCTTGGCTGTTTCATCCTGGACAGTGGCTCACATACTCACTAGTCCTCAGCCTCCTGCCTTACGGCTGGTGTACAGTCTGGGTGCTGGACTTGGGGTGGAACCCTCCATGCATGGTTAGGAGTTTCCATGTCTTAACATCTGTGGTCAGTATTTCTTCCTTTGGCCAGCTTATTATTCCTGCAGGATATCTGATTACTGACAAGGCGTAGCTGTTTCTTGCCTGAATCTTGTTCTTGCCACTGAGCTGACTTCTTACTCATATTTGGCTTTGGCTCATTTCCTTGTGGCCTCATTGAGGTTGCCATTTGCTTGTGGGATACAAAGGTACTTGTAGCTGTCCTCAATGTCTGCTATTGTTCCTTCTGGGAGTGAGACCCCTTCTGTGTGGACTACCTTCCCAACAAACAGAGGCGCCGTTTGCGGGCAGGCAAGACAGGCAATTGCCTGGGGCCCCCAAGGCAAAGGGGGTCCCAGAGGACCGATAGGCTTCGAACCAAGTCAGAACATTGAGACCCTGAAAAGTTGTCATTGACAGCTGGTCATCTCACACCCCCTTTACGGGGCCCCATCCACCTCTCCCCCTCCCACACTCAAAATGTGTCGGCTTTTTACCTGTAGCAGCCGATGGGATTTGGGGCGCGCACTTCTTATTACCGTAATTCCTGAACCGTTCAAGATATCTGGAAAATTCCAAAAGTGCTGGAAATCTTTAAAATAGAGCTAATGCACATTATGGTAGCCTCCTTCGATAGTTTGTCAACCTTGATGCTCCGTGTCATAACTTCTGAATGGTTGATCGAATTAAAATAATTCCAAGGGTTTCTAAAAGTGCATAAAACAAGCTTTCCAACGAGGTATTGCATGGGGTAGTCCATGTTACTGAAAATATCGCTATTATAGGGAAACCTGCTGCTCTGCATCACACAAAGAAACGGAACGAACCGTGACGGGAGAGAGAGCGGAAAACGAAACGGCGGAGATAATCTGCATGAATAGCTTTTATAAAATTATGTAAATATCACTAAGAAAGTCCACTCAGTTGAAGGAATTTCTGTAGATAGTAACCATGAGGAGGGACAGATTACCTAACCAGGTGATGTCAAATGTTTGTCCAATCAAACTTGTTTTTTATTTGAACAACACTCAACTAGATTCAGCTTCATTCAAGCATTATTTATATTTCCAATAACTATTTATTTAGCTAAAAATAGATTTTATCCTTCTGGGACCAATATGAAATGATATCAAATGACCCTGCACAATGGCTGAAGTAACCCAACCGATAGTGAAGTGTTCACTTGTCACTTAAGGACAAATTCAAGTTTGAAATAAAGATTTCATAAAGTAAAATTATTGGTTACTTTCTGTTCTTCATCAGCCTTCACAATTATAATTTTAAAATGCACATGCTAATTGTTTACATTTTAAAAAAGGCTATTATGCACTTTGTAATAAAGAGATGTTCAGTCAGTGTTGGATTCTATATGTATAATGAAACCTAGTTTGAGGACCCCCTTGAAAATTTTTGCCTGGGGCCCCAAGAGACCCTTGCAGCGCCTCTGCCAACAAATAAAAAAAAAGCTGTTTAACATGTCATTTATAATTGATAAATGGTTTGGAAAACCAAGACTGAGGCACAGTGAGCGTGGCCAGGTGGAGGAGAGATAAGAGAATAAGTGACTAAAGAAAGATGAACATAGTTATTCATGTAAAAAAATAAGAAAAAGGTTCATCCTTCATAACTGAAAGTCTTTTCTTGCAGGGTGAGAGGAGCTCCTTTTGCAGCTGAGGGCAGAAATAGAGAAATTGCAATTCTCTGAACTACAACAAAAGCTGATTAATAAAAATGTTTGAAGTTTTACACTTTTTATTTTGTTTAACTAGAACCTGTTTTATTGTAGCAACCACTAACTCACCCATACATTAACACACAAGTCTAAACTTGAATCCTGCTTAAGGCTTCTTTAATTCTGTCCTATGTCTGCATCTAGTGTAGAAATCTTGACACAAATTAATTTGCCCTAATTAGGGTTGGGCATCGTTTGAATTTGAACGATTCCGGTTCCGATTCCAATTCCTCGTTTCGATTCCGGTTCCTATCGATTCTCGATTCCGATTCTTTCAAGATGCAGGGTCCAAAAAATTTTTTAAATGAGCCAGCTGACCATAGGTCTTACTTGATGAAATAGTTTGAACTTCAACATGAATTTTAATTCTATGAACAATAGCATCACCTTAACTTAGACAAAAACATGTTTTCAAGAAAGAAAAAAAGACTTCAATCAGTCAGACAATCAGTGTGTTTGTTTCTGACCACAACTCACATCCTCCTACAAAGTCTGGGAACTGAAGGAGCCTCTAGGATGAGAGGCTAAATGTCTTCAAGATCAACAAAAAAAGTCTATCTGTGTTCAGCTAAAACTCTCAGGATGATCATGTCCAGGATGACTGAGAATAAGTGAAACTTAAATGTAGCTGCTGTCAGTGACCATATAACAGATTTTAAAAACTAAAACTCTCCACAGACTAAATAGTGCAGAAAAGCAGAAAATAATCTCACAACTTAGCGTGTTGAGATGTATTATTGGAGATTTATTATTATTATTATCATTATTTCATTTGTTTATTTGTTTGCCGCATCAGCTCATAGATTAGCTGCATCAGCTTTTTTTATTTCTGCAGTGAGACATGTAAACTCACCTCACTCCGCCCGGAGTTTGTTCTTCTAACCTCGTATTAAATCCACGGTAATGACGCATTTTAACGAGCTTCCTCTGTGCGGTGTTTTTCGTTGCAGGATGCAAAGCTTATATCACTTTCACGGAGTAAAAGTTCGGCAGACGTGTTTATTTACATTTTTGCCGCTGAACACCTCACAGTGCGAGAGAAGAGGGGGAGACGCAATGCTGCACTCAAGGCCTCTGCAGCTGCAGTGGGAGGCGCGACAGGTCAGCTGATCAGCAGGTATAGTCGGCTCTGAAAGGCGTTCATTAGAATTTGCACATCACGTTTTTTCTGGTTAAAGTCACTTTAGAACGCTTCCGCATCTCTGCAGCTGCATATTTTTCATGATTGCACGGTACACACTTCCGGCGGATTCTATTTCCGGTCGGCAGACTGGGAATCGAAACTAGGAATCGAAAGTAAAATATTTGAAGGATTCTGGGAAAAACTGACTGTTAGTCCCGGTTCCAATCGATGCTCGATTCTCGATGCCCAACCCTAGCCCTAATAGAATAATCTAGTCTCGTTTTAAGTGTTTAAATATTGTAGATTTTGAGCTGGACCAGTTCTAATGTGATCAAGATTCCAAAAAACTACAGCTTATGCTTTCCAATAAAATCTCACAAATTAAGTAAAGGGATCATAAATCACAAACTGGGGTTTTAGGACACTGCTGTTAATGCAGAATAATCTAGTCTTGGTTTGAAACGTTTAAGTATTGTAGTTTTAAAATTAGAGCTGAGTAAAGAGACTCAGGAAATAGAAAAATTATTTGGAATTGCCCTTTAGCCCTTTTCCGAGTTGGAAGCTAGAAATTAAACTACGATGGTTGAAAAAATAAATTGTTTCTTAATAACATTTTTTTTAACAATATTTGAAAAATATTGTGTTGAAAACAACGTAGAATAAAAGTAAAATGAATGAACAAAAAATAATTTAGTTGTAACTAGTTAATGGTTGGTTTTAACAAAAACAAAACAAAACTCAGATACCGCAGTTGACATAGGAAATAGCGCCCCCTTCAGTTCCGGAAAGCAATGGCACCTTTGGTATGGTTGTGCCCTGTGCCCACTCTCTGCCCCATCCTACAAGCTGCACTCAAGACCTTCTCCAGTTCTGAGGACGTGTTCTGAGTGCCTCAGCGCAGCGTCTAATGCTGCGTTCAATGACCAGAGAAAACGTCGTTTTTTACGCCGCTCTTAAACACACCATGACAACGGCGTAAAATACGGCGCTCTGGAGGGATTTCCGTGGCTTTTTCCGGCATTGTAAGTTTAAAGACGGCGATTTAGACGCCGTTAAATACCAGAACGTGTTCAAAAGTGGGCGAATTGTGATCCGATCCGCTTGCCATACGAGTTCAACGGGACATTAGCTACATGCTAACTCGAAGTTGGTGGAGTTTTTCGGGCGCTTTTAGCGAGAGGAACGCGGTTGAGCGACTCTAGAGTGTAACGAGATCAGCTCAAACAGCTGAATTGTTTCTGTAATCTCCCTCAGAGAGTTCCACAGGCGACATCCACAGCCTATGGTAGCCAAGCTGCCGCGCGTCCCAGCTCCCTCGGGAGAAGGGAGTGTGCGGCTGCCTGTGTGTAGAGAGGCCGGGCGCCTGCCTCGCTGGACTGCCTGCCTCCGCAAGGATTAAGCAGCACCCCTAGTGGATGAGGGGAGAACTGCAATTTTTGCCACTTCCTTGTTTGCCTCATTTCTGAGCCAGAGGGGTTCCCCCTTGACTTCCATCTCTGTTGTCATGGTTACCTATGATGTGGCACCTATAAATAGGTTTATAAATATACACAATATTCATAACATAGTTTGCATTGTCCATTTATGGCAGAAACTAGGTGTGTGGGAGGTGGGATATGATCCAGAAACACCTGAGCACACTTCTAGGACAGGTGTGATTGATAAAGCAGAAACTGCTGCAGCCGTGTGTAAGCGGTGTTTTATAGGTCGAAAAATTATTTTGCGTAAGTTCTATTTTGCTGAAATTAAGTAGAGTTTCAGTAAGGATTCTACACAAAGTTTTATTAATGAGGCCCCTGGACCACGTCTTTTCAAGCACAATAGGTAATGATACAGTTTTGACCCTGACTAATATGGGTTTTTCTATTGCCAATACTGATGCAGATACAGTATATAGATGTCATGGTTAGCCTATGGCCAATATGTGCTGCTCATTTTCATGGCTGATTTCTAGAAATTTCACACCTTACTTGCAGTGGCGGCCGGTGACTTTTTTTTGGGTGGGGCGCTAACCACATATCACCACTAGGGGACGCCAAATTACCATTGATTCTTAAGCGTCACACAACTGATGGTCATAGTAGCACTTCCGGCAACAAAGTTGTTCAAAAGGTTTTTGAATATATTAAGCATGTTTTTGACAAAAACATTCATCCATTCACCCATATATTACACAAACTGCAAACTCGCTTAAGGGGAGTAGGCTAAATCTAATCAATAGAATCCACTTTCTACAAACAGAACACCCATAAGCTGTAAATAAACGTGAGGCCGTAAAATAGACGCTACACGTATCCAGAAAAACACAGTGACACACAACGCAAGATATTCACAGAAGCAGCCGCTGTTTAGATTAAAGCCCAGACTCACAAACAAGAAGTACCACTCTTAGTTCAAACCGTATGGAGCGGTGCTAGCCGCTAACGAGGCAGCATGCTATTTCCTGAAGCCAAAAGCTAAAATGAGGCTTACCTGCAGGTTATGGCCATAATTTGTGTGGTATAGTAAAAATAATCCACTCGAACTTCCGGTTTGGCGACACAGTGACATGCATATGTAAAACATAGCTCCGAAGCACCAATGCGATTTTCTCCAACTAAACTCAAGGAATGAACGTATAATCGAATGAAACAGTAAGCGATGACCGGAGACTCTACCAGGAAGAAGAAAAGAAACCCAGAAACCCACACTAAAGAGACAAAGACATCCGAGCAGACCACGCTAACGCCCGGAGCTAACATGGCTAACATCGAAGGACGCTTGGAGGTAATAAGTGAACAAATAAAAGCCCTGCAGAGTGAAATGAGAACGGGACTAATAACATTCAAGACTGAAATAACCACCCAACTTAAAGAAGAGGTAACACAACTCAAAGATGACATACATAAGAAGTTTGACAAGATAACGGCTCAAATAAACGAACAAAATGAAAAAATTGATACTGCCCTGACACGCACTGAGGAAATAGAATCATGGAGCTCTGAAGCTAACACAGCACTACATGAGCTAATGAGAGAACGAGAGATAATAATGGATAAGCTGGATGACTTAGAATCACGGTCAAGACGGAACAATATGAGAATATATGGGATCCCAGAGGAAGTGGAAATTAAAAGTGAATCTGTTGTTCAGTTTGTGGATAAATGGCTCAAAGAAGAACTTGCCATTAATGAGGATCTCCAGATCCAACGAGCCCACCGAGCTTTGGCCCCAAAGCCCAAAACAGGGCAGCCCCCGAGATCCATTGTCATTCATTTTTTGCAAACAATCATGAAGGAGATGGTTCTTAAAAAAGCATGGGGGAAAAAAAATGTATCACTGGGGGAATCCAGGATATACTTTGACCATGACTACTCGGTGAGAATGCTTCAACAACGGAAGGCATATGCAGATATAAAGAAAAAGCTAAAAGCGGAGGGCATTCGCTTCCAAACCCCTCTAAACAAGATCCGCATTCACTGGCCGAACGGAGTTAAAGTCTACGACAGCGCAGAGGAGGCAACAAACGAGCTCAAGAGACGAGGATACGACATGGGAAACCCACCAGGCACCTCAGACAAAAGCACTGCCATCGAGAGGCTCCAGCAAAGCGGAACCGCTAAATGGGAAGCGGTCAGACACGGCAAGATCAGGGAGACTCGCACACGAGCGAGAGGACGACTGCAGGAGTTCCAGCACCAGATAAACACTAATGGGTGAAAATAGAAATTATAAGGGGAAACAAAAAAAAGAGAGAGAAAGAGAGAAAAGAAAAGATTAGTAAACAGAGATTGTTACTCCATGCAAAAAATAAAAAATAATAATGATAAAGTTTTAAATATGTATTATTTTCCTTAACCGTCTAAAACAAGTAATCCAGAGGCAGATTCAAGTATAAGGAAATGATTATAGAAATATGGGCAAGTTTAAGTGTATTTACTATATAGAGGGAGCAAGAATACATATATAAATGTATAAAGATTAATACGCTTGCGATGTCATCATTTTTAACTAAAGTAAACCAAATTAGGCTTTGTTGAAATAAGGAAATTAAATACTAAAAGGAATGAGTAAAACTTTGTGGGACCCAGGGGAGATAATTAAAGTGAAGTTGGTGACAGCAACATACATAAAAGTAAATGGATGACGGTAATGATAAATTAAACCACAGAAGGTTGAATATCATCACCAGAGAGGGGCGCTCTCTTCACAAGAGACTACTCCCCTCAGAGCAGGAAGAGGGTCATCTATGGATCTCCGTAGAAGACATCTCTCAATGGAAGTCAACATTTATGTACATAGTTCGTCGTTCTAAACTCCTAGTTAAACGTCCGAGTCAACCAAAGGGTACAACCATGGCTAATCTAAAGAATGGTTAATAAAGGTGAAATTACCATTATGTCCCTTAATGTAAACGGTTTGGGAAACCCAGTGAAAAGATCTAGAATAATTGCAAAAATCAAAAAGGAGAAGGCACAGATAAATTTACTACAGGAAACTCATTTATCAAAAAAGGAACACGAAAAACTCAAAATATTAGGATTCAAAAATACATTCTACAGCTCACACAGAAACCCACGTAAAAGAGGAGTTGCAATATTAATCCCCAACTCAACCCACTTTGAATGCAAAAAGGAAATTAAAGACGCTGAAGGAAGATATGTAATAATTAAAGCAGTGCTGGACCAAACATTGATAACACTAGTGAATGTATATGCACCACCCGAGAGTGGAAAAGAATTCTTCAAAACTTTGTTTGACATCATTTCAGTGGAAAGTGAAGGAATTTGCGTATGTGGGGGAGACCTTAATGTAATAATGAACAGCAACTTAGACACAACAGGATACAGGAATTACAAGAAACCTGTCTCTAAACTAATGAAAAAAATGATGGAAGAAACTGGATTCATTGATGTATGGAGGAAATTGCATCCTCTTCAAAGGAAATATACTCACTATTCAGGATCTCATTCCGTCTATTCTAGAATAGATTACTTTCTTATACAAAGGGAGAATATTGACAAAATTCAAGAATGTACCATCGGAGTATCAGATGTTTCAGATCATAGCGCCATATATTTAAAACTTAAAGTTGGAAGTGTAAAAAAACAAACAATTTGGAAGTTAAATGCTGGACTATTAAACAACCCAGAAATAATTAAAGAAATAAAAAATGAGAAAAACATCTACCTAGAGGAAAACGACAACGACCAAACTAATCCCGCCATCATTTGGGATGCTTTAAAGGCAGTACTTCGAGGTAAACTTATAGCAATCTCCAGTGCGTTAAAAAAACAAAAAAATAAACAATACGAAACACTCATAAATGATTTGAAAAATTTGGAAGAACAACATAAACACTTAAAAAATCAAGAAATATATCAACGAATTAAGAAAACACAAAATAAAATTAATGAACTCCTTACTAATGAAGAAGAGGCAAAAGCAAGATACCTTAAGCAAAATTACTATGAATTGGGACCAAAAGCAACTAGATTATTAGCGAGGCGATTGAGAAAACAGCAAGTAGACAGGACAATTAATCATATACGCGACCCACATACAAATGAACTCAAACATAAACCAAATGAAATCTCGGAAATGTTTAAAAAATACTACAAATGTTTATACTCTGAAGAAGCAACTACTCAACCAAGTGAAATTAAAACATTCTTGGAAAACTTAGATTTACCGGCAATTGGACAGAAACAAAACGAATCTCTATTAGCGAAGATAACCATGGAAGAAATACAAAAAGGAATAGGTAAGCTCAAAGCAAATAAGGCACCAGGAAGTGATGGCTATCCCGCCGAGTGGTACAAGAAATTTAAAGATGAATTGTCTCCAATTCTCCAAACTACACTCAATTGGATACATACAAATAAACAGACTCCCCCATCATGGAAGGAAGCAATAATTACAGTCATTCCTAAACCCTCAAGGGACCTAAAATACTGTCAAAATTATAGACCTATTTCCATTCTCAATGTTGATTATAAAATATACACCTCAATTATTAGTGATAGACTGCAAAACTTTGTGCCAGACCTAATAAATGAAGATCAGACAGGTTTTATCAGGGAAAGACAAGCACAGGACAATATTAGAAGAACAATACATTTAATTCATAAAATACAAAAGGAACATATACCAGCTGCTCTGATTAGCTTAGACGCAGAGAAAGCCTTCGACCGGGTTAACTGGGAATTTCTGTACTTAACACTGGAAAGATTTGGGTTTAACACTAAATCAATTGAATGCATTAAATCTCTCTACAATAAACCAACAGCCAGAATCAAATTAAACGGCTCAATGACAGAAAGGTTTGAATTAGAGAGGGGAACTAGACAAGGCTGCTGCCTCAGCCCCACATTGTTCGCATTATATATCGAACCACTTGCACAGATGATCAGACAGAGTGACTTACTGAAAGGGGTCACAATTAATAGACAGGAACACATTATTAGTTTGTTTGCTGACGATATCATGATATACTTAACAGACCCAAGTAATTCCCTTATTAAGTTAACACAAATTTTAAAAACATTTGGAAATTACTCGGGATATAATATAAACATAGAAAAAACACAAGCCCTATTATTTAACTGTCTCCCAAATGAGAGACTTAAAGAACTGAAAATAAATTGGAAAGCAAAAACCCTAAAATATCTCGGAATAAATATAACTAAAAACTTGGCTACTTTATGCCAGAACAATTATGATCCAATCTACTCAAATATACAAAAGGACTTAGATAGATGGAGGACATACCCCTTGACACTTAGTGACAGAATAAATATAATTAAGATGAATATTTTCCCACGTCTATTGTATTTATTTTCATCTCTTCCCATAGAAATACCTCAAATATATTTTAATAAATGGGACAAATCAATATCGAGATTTATTTGGGAAGGAAAGAAACCTAGAATTCGCTATGCAACATTGCAGCTACCTAAAACTGAAGGAGGAAAGGCACTTCCACACTTAAAAAATTATTACATAGCAGCTCAATTACGCACATTAATATATTGGTGCAACCCAGGATACATAAGTAGGTGGAAAGAAATAGAAACTTCTGAATTAGACTATCCAATCCAATCAAGTATTGGGGAAAGAGAATTTAATGATTCAATAAAAGAATGTTCTAATCCAATAATCAGATTTACTTTGGAAAAATGGTACTCAGTGGTAAAACTCCTAAAATTGGATAAAGATTTACTACTTCTTAAATGGATGGCCTATGATGACAAATTAATACCAGGAAAGTTAGACACTACATTCAAATACTGGACTTTAAAGGGCATTACAGCTATGTGCACAATAACACACAAAGGACAATTGATTAGTTTTCAACGCCTCAAAGATACCTATTGTCATAGAAATTCTATGTCCTGTACAGCTTCTCTATTTCATTCTGTATCACACACACACACACTCACACATCCTCTGAACACACCCACTACCTTATCTCCTACTTTAAATAAACGGTGCTGGCAGCCGATCGGGGCAGACTGTAGTCTGTCCTGAGTCTGGTCTGTCACCCTTTGCAAATGGTTGTGTGTGATTCATTGTGTCTATCTTATTTCCCCAGTTCCGGTTAGGGTAATTGACAAAATCCCTAACATAAATTGGTCCTTCGAGCGGTGCCTGGGGGTCTTCTCTGTCGACGCCAAATGCCACCGCCGGACATTGCAGCGCCCTGCTTTCGCTGAAGGTCGGCGCCAGGGGGCCACCGGGTCTGCGAACACAAGCTTCTGAGCTGGGGAGATCTGGTGAGACATTCTTGTTTATGTGTGAAGGGCCTGAGCGTTTGCCCTGAGAGTAAACGCGATTGATGATAAACAGCTGTGTTGATACGCCGGTAAGATAACTGTTGAAGTGTCCTAAATTGGGTCTTTGAGCGTTTTTCCCGTGAATTAAACGAAATTGGTTGGTTTTTGAGTGTTTTTCCGTGAATTAAACGAAACTTCCGGTTATGTAAGATAACTGTGGAGTACTCAAAATTGGGTCTTTGAGCGTTTTTCCCGTGAATTAAACGAAATTGGTTTTTGAGCGTTTTTCCGTGAATTAAACGAGACAACTGGAGTTCTCCAAGTTGGGACGGTCCATTTCAAGTCTTGCTCGTTACCCCCACCGCTGTGAAAGTTGCTGAGTCGCCATCTTGGATCCACCTTTCTCATTGTAAGCTCATCGAAGTCACCTAACTGCCTCTAGTGCGGCGACGAAGTCCAGGCTTCAAAGGGGCTCCTGTACAACAGGTCGGAGCGTCTCAAACCTGGTGAAGATGGAAGACTGCTACAGGCATACGGGATGCCTTGCCATGGTGATGACATGATAGCTTACAGGTCAGCGATCTGCCTCTTGGCACCCGACGGACAGATTGGATCAGCGGCTGTTGTCTGGGGCACAGAAGATGGAATTCAGGTTGAACCTGCATCGATGGTGGGACGGGGCCCCGCCCTGCCCACCGACCATAGCAATGGACTGTCTCCAGCACTCGCGGACCCGTCTGGTCGTCACAGGAAGACAAGGAGGAGGAGGAATTCTGGATCGGGATGGAGGATCAGGACCCACACACCCAAACTAGACCCTGGTTTCACGGTTCCTGGGGCGGAGGGACTTCGTCTGGACACACCACTGCTGGGAGGGAACTCCTGGTTTGCATCGGTCACTGCCATCGTCCGAGCAGCACAAGTCACAAGTCAACGCGTCATGCTACGTCTGCTCGCTGATACCACACCATCTCGCGCTGGACCATCTGTTGGCCTCGGAAGGGGGCCTTTGCCATGTCATTGGTCACGCTCTTGGTTTCAGGTGTTGTGCCTTTTTACCTGACACAGCCGGCAACATCACCGCCACCCTTGCACACATGACCGACCTCTTATCTCAAATGAAAGCTGATGAGCTCTGTGTTCTGAGAGGATTCGCCTTCTGGGAATGGATGAAGTCTGGTTCCTGGTACACATTATTACAATAATTATTACAATTTATTGCTACGATATTTGATTCCTGTCATTATTTTTCTTGTTTTTCTTGCTGTATTTTCATGCTGCATTGTGCCATGTATCAAGAGTTGTATCACCAATATGATTCATGTTTCTCTTGTTCAATATTCTGCTGCTTTGACCCCCGCACCTGACACTCCTATTGATTTTGATGTTTCTGATTTGACCGGTATTCCGGTATCCCAACTATAAATGATGATTTTTAATCTACGTTTTTACTGGACTGATGCTTGGGATGAAGTTATTAGTGTTGTGGTATTGATCACTGACTACAGCACAGCTGAAGCATCACATTCTGTGATTCCCCAACATGTGATTGCTTCTACTGATTTCACGTTCAGAGCCGAGGTTGATTGTTTGATTCTGCTGTTGACGCTTATTTTCGGTGTATTGATTTGCTCTCCTTGTACCGCCTCGGTGTGTATGATTTTCAGGACAGGATTTTCATAGAAAATGGTGACTAGTTATGAAAAGTGGATGATATTTCATGCATGTTATGTATAAATACCATAAACAGGAGGGATTATGTCATAGAAATTCTATGTCCTGTACAGCTTCTCTATTTCATTCTGTATCACACACACACACACTCACACACTCACACATCCTCTGAACACACCCACTACCTTATCTCCTACTTTAAATAAACGGTGCTGGCAGCCGATCGGGGCAGACTGTACTCTGTCCTGAGTCTGGTCTGTCACCCTTTGCAAATGGTTGTGTGTGATTCATTGTGTCTATCTTATTTCTCCAGTTCCGGTTAGGGTAAATCTCTAACACCTATGAACTCACAAATCAAGATCTTTACAGATATCTGCAAGTACGTGACTATTATCAAAAAAACATCAACCTAAAAGAAGACCAAATCCACCCTATTTTAAAAATATTAATAATATCTTATCAAAACAATAATAATAAAAACATTTCCATATTATATGATTGCTTATTAAATTATAAAGGAGACTCTACTTCTTATATCAAGAATAAATGGCAAACAGAGTTGGGTGTGGTCATCCCAGAGGAGATATGGAAAGAAATGTGGAAGATCCATAATAGTACAACACAGTCTCTTGAATGGAGAGAATTCTGTTGGAAGAATCAGACTAGATATTTTATAACACCTCATATTAAAAACAAACAAACAGAGAAAAGGCAACCATGTTGGAGACTGTGTAGCATCAACAATCCAAATCATACCCACGTCTTTTGGACATGTGAGAAAATCAAAATATTCTGGGACGATGTTCACACAGCACTCTGTGATATATTGGGTTATTCAATACCAAAGACATGTTTAATTTTATACCTCGGTCATCTTAAGGAACATGTGTGTCCAAAAGATCTGTATATATGTAAGATATTGCTAGCAGCAGCAAAGAAAACAATTACAAAGAACTGGTTAAAAGAAGATACTCCAAAAACTAGACAGTGGTTTAATATTGTTGATGAGATTAGTGTAATGGAGAGACTAACTTTCAGACTCAAATTGGAAGAGCAGCAATATATGGAAAAATGGGACAAGTGGATTTCCTACAGAAAACATACTTAAAATTCTCACATTCATGAGATAGACTATAGCCTTTTAATGATTGACTCGGTACAGTTCATGACACGGGCTTGAAGATTACTGTAACAAAAGATATAGACTATGTAACTTTGCTATTGTGTCAATGTGTTCTTTGTTTATTATGTGTTCTTTGTTTATTATGTGTTCTTTGTTTATAATGTGTTCTTTGTTTAAAAAACCAAATAAAATTAAGTGGAAAAAAAAAAAATAAAATAAAAAATAATCCACTCAGTTCGTGAAATTCTACATCCCAACGTAAAAGCTTAGCTGATCAGACTGTTTGCTGGCATTGTTTTGCCAAAGACTATATAAGTGTTTTGCCCGCTCAAGTGTTTGATGCATTCATCATTTTCCTGTTTACGTGGATTCTCTCCCTGTGATTGGTTAACACGAAAGCCAGCCAGCTGAAAAAAACTCAACAACAAGCAATTCGATTGGCTCAGGTTTCCACCGATGTCTGAACCAATTGGAACCTACTAGTAGCGTTTGCTGCGTCAGGTTTTGAAGCAATTAACTTTATTTGTCACTGATGATTTCACAATTATAGCAAAGATGGCTAAAAGGTTGGACAACAAAAAAATATTCAGTGGAAGTAGTGTGTTGCTGCTGTGACAAATTGCGACCAACCGCTCTCCTATTCTTTCTCGTTGTGGACGGTTTGGGGAACCACTGCACATGCGCCAGTTAGCCCATATTAAGTCAATGGTAAAGATTGCTGCGCCAGCGAGAGGACACGTGACAAGTACGTCGACAATTCGGCCGTGTTAAAAGTAAAAAAAAACATTATTAAACACAGATTACACACAGCACTTAGTCCATATGGTGTATAGATCGTTTAGTTTACTTTTTATGTTTTTTTAAATATATTTTGTGATTCCTATCTTCTTCTTCTCCTTCCTGTGAGTGGTGGGGCGGCGCCCTAGCGCCCCCTATGGACGAGCCGCCACTGCTTACTTGCATTCTAAAATGTCACTCATATTAACAGTGGATGCACAATATTTCTGAACTTGATCACAGAAAAGCATTAAAAACAAAAGTCCTGTGACCACAACATATGAGCAATGCTATTGCACTGTACTTGTATTTGAGAATGTTTTTAGATAAGCTGTTTTAATCTTTTGTAACTGATGTCAAGTATCCCCTAGACCAGGGGTGTCAAACTCTAATTCACACTGGGCTGAGGTCACGGACCAAACTCAATATTTATTGAAAAATTGACAACATTGTATTTTTTTACTTATGTCTCAATTTTTATCTGTTTATTCCTTAAAATGTGTTTATATTCAGCATTTGAATTTTTAATCTTTGAGTATTTTAAGTATTTCTGTTTTATCTTTTCTTGTCGTTTACTCTTTTTTCTCATTTTTTAACTCTCCTTTTTTGCACCCAATGAGGGACAATAAAGGGCTTTTCTATTCTATTCTTCTATCTGTAGCCTTTGAGTTCCTGTTTGACTGCAGATTAAATCCTTTCTAACAGACCAACAACAAAAACCAAAACATAGTAATTCTCCTAAATGAAAATGTAATATCTCAGCTGTTAACATTCATGCTCTGGAGCAGAAAAAGTGCATAAAAACACAATAATTCAAGCTCATGTGGCAAGGTGGACAAAAAGGGATATCCCCGTGGCCAAGCAGCCAGGGTGCATGATCAATCGGGATACAGTGACAGGACACTCACACTGTCACACTCAGTTTGCTCCACCCTGATTTACTCTGATGCTGACTGGTTCCAGCTAGACACCTGCTTCTCTGGGGTTAGGCTCTGAGCTGAGGGAGGTGTTCATCAGTGAGACTCCTGTGTTGTTTTTTTCATCACAGACAACATTTGCTCTCATAGGTTTGTGCTGCTGAACTTTTGCTAGAGTGACATCTGTTTATTTCCTTGTCTAAGGCTGTAATGGCAGTATATGACTTAAATGGTAAATGGCCTGTATTTTTATAGCACCTTCTTAGGGTTCTACAACCCCCCCAAGGTGCTTCACAACACAATCAGTCATCCACCCATTCACACGCTGGTGGGGATGAGGTACATCGTAGCTACAGCTACCCTGGGGCGCACTGACAGAGGCGAGGCCTGCTGCACACTGGCGCCACTGGTCCCTCCAACCACCACCAGCAGGCAAGGCGAGTTAAGTGTCTGGCCCAAGGACGGGTCGTGAACCTGCGACCTTCCGATTGCAAGGCGGACACTTAACTCCTCTGCCACCATCGCTCCCACTTATTGTATGACAGTAATGCCTTTTCCCTTTGTTTTGCAGAAAAATACTCTGGCCAAGAACCCAGAAGAGGACCAAAGAGACTCAAGCTGAAGTTGCTGCTGTAATGCGACATTTCAAAAATCACATAAGTAAAGGAAAACTGGCCTCTAAAACTGAATGCAAACATTGTAAGTTGGTTGAGGGCCCTGTGTTGGTTCATAGAACGGTGCAAAATATAAGGGACTTTGTGAGAAACCGTGGCATAACTGCCAAGAGGCAAGCCCTGAAGCAAATATAGATAAGTCACAGAAGGTTGTTTTGTTCTACTAGATGCTTTTGCTAGTATAGTATGTTAACAAGCATTCAAGTTGTCTTTGTACTTTCTTCAGTGGTACAAGAATTTTGATTTAATTAGTTTGGTGCTCTAAAAAGTATACTTTACTTTTTTTTTTTTTTACTTTAAAGTGCAATTCATTTTTTTTTTACATATTTTATTTTCTAAAAAATGTTTCCACACATGATTATTGTTTTACTTGAAATGTTTGTACTTTTGTAAACCAAAGTCTAAGTTTACTTCACAAATAAACAGTTCGGTCAATGCTTTCTGTTGTCAGGTTGCATAATTATGCTAATTTAAAGGGTTTTAAATGTGATGCAAGTGTCCCTTTAAAGTCCCCTTAATGTTTATTTTGTTCTCATAAACCAGTTGTGTGTTTATGGTAATTAGGGGGGCAGTACATGTGACATAGTTGTCCCTTTAAAGTCCATGTAGTGATTGATTTTGGTTCTTATAAACCACAAAACAGAAATCCAAAGGGGTTCAAATGAAGGCAACTGGACTTCTTTGGTTTCTTGAAGACGTTTCACTTCTCATCCGAGGAGCTTTGTCAATTCTGATTGGAATATGGGAGGGTCGAGTTTATAAACTGTATCTGTCTGTTGTTGCTTAACGAGCAGAAACTGCCTGTGAATTCCCTTCCTCTCTACCCCCTGATGAGTCGTTAGCATTGTTAGACTCTATTGTGTGGATGATGCTAACGACTCATCAATACTGTAATTTTATAAAACCTGTAGCTTAAAATGTTTATTTTATCTATAAACAATGTCTTGACAAATTACATTTTATTAACACAGTTATCTTTAGGGTTAGGAGTTACGTATATCTAATATTCTGGTATGTCTGATTACTACTACTCATTTAGTGTATTTAACAATTTTCACTTGAGTTTTTTTTAAGTATTGCTATCTTACTTGAGCACATTTTTCTGCCCACCTCTGGTAGTTACAGAGTAATACATTACTTCCAAACACAGATATTGTGATAGGCTACTCAATAAAAAATGCTTTACATGCTTTAATTCTGAATATTTGATAAATTGGGCAAACTTATGTTTTTTTTACATTGTGTTTTGTGAATAAAGTCGCATCTAGCACCCTCTGCATGTCTGTATGGAGAATAGCACAGTTACAAATGACTACTCCAAGCTCACACCCCAATCTTGCGGTTGGGGTGGGGTAGGGTGGATTAGTGTGTGTGTGTGTGTTGGGGTGCAGGGGTGGGACGGGGGGGGGGGCTAAAAGAATGTCTTCGCGCAGGGCACCAAATGGGCTAGGACCGCCCCTGTACGTACCAAAATGTGATAATAGGCATCAAGAGTGTCAGTTTGTTTTTAATATTGGTGGGGACAATAGCGATAAACCAGGGACAATTATTATTAATTATCTTTACATGTGTATTTGTCTGACGTGTCATTACAACATAAACTGTAGTGTAATGACAGGTGTAGAAGTCAGAGCTTTATCCAATAAGTAAAGGATAAGGCAGGCAAGTGAGCAAAAACTCCATGACTGAAACAGGTACAGATGGGTTTAAAAAGGGCTCAGTGGGAATGCTGCAGAGAGCATTAGTGGATGATGGATCCAAATTACTACTAAAGGGTTTTGAATGTAATATGAACAAAATTGTCAACTATAAATATTAGTGGGAACAAATCTGTCAATTATAAATATTGGTGGGGACCTGTCCCCAGCGTCCCTGGTTAAAATGATGCCTATGATAAGCAGAACGTTACATCTGTAGTTCTCTGAGGTTCCTCTCTCACATTAATGAGACGTAGATGTTCCATAAGCATCTTAGCTCACATAACAGTCAGATCTAATAAAAGGAGTGTCTCCATTCTTGTTTCTTCCTTACTTAACAAAGGAGCTGGCCAGCAGGCCAACAAGGCCCACAGCTGCCCCACCCACAGCTGTCACTCTGCAGCCCAGGATGTCGGTGAAGATGCTGACGATGGGGGAGCAGAAGAAGATCATCCCCATGGAGAGAGAGCCCACCCACGCTGCAGGAGACAGACAGAAACAAGAGTCAATAACCAGATGTCTGGTAATATAAGACAAATCACTGTTTTTGTCAATCTTTAATGTTCTCTGGTAATTTTAAGTGAGGTTTGAAGATATCAGAAAATTATTTTTGATTTAAAAAATTATTTTCAAAAGCTGAACATGTCCTTAAACATGAACTGTTTTGTATGAATAAAAGAGGTTTGTTTTAAACTAAAACCTTTAGCACTAGAGAAGAACAGAATGAAAATGGAGATATTCTGTTGATGTAATCTAATAAAATAAGCATTGAAATATAAATTTTTCAACATTTCTCTGCTTGTTTTAGAATAAGCAATGAAAAACAAACACATAAAAGAAACAAAAAAATGTTTTACATCAGTGAAAATTTAAGCAGCTTTTGAAGAATAAAACCAAAACAATAAAATAGATATCGTTTGCACCTATATTTGTACTCATTTGAGTCCTCCAGCTCTCCTGCTTCTCATTCTGAATGTCCTCCAGCTGTAGAGCACCAATCGGAGAGGGTGACGTGCAGAGTTTTATTTGCTGTAATAAAATAGATATCGTCTATGCCAGGGGTGTCGAACTAAAATTCACACTGGTCCAAAATGAGAAACTGGGACGAGGTTGCGGGTCAAACTCAATGTTTATTGAACATTTAATGGCACACTTTCCTTTATCTCCAGACGTGTTTGCATTTGGAAACAGACTTATTTTTGCATGAACACTGAATCTGGAATGACCAAATTACACACGAGCAAGTACATTTGAAATAAAACACACATCAGTGGTATTTATTACTTATTATATCATTTTTTAAATTCTTTTATTTCTTAAAATATTTATATCAGCATTTTTTAATTTTTAATATTTGATTATTTTGAATCTTTGAGTATTTCTGTTTTATGTTTTCTTCTAGTTTACTCTTTGTTCTTATTTTTTCTCTCTGTTTTTGCCCCTATAATGAATGTCACTGCTGCTATGACACCAAAATGTCCCCACTGAGGAACAATTAAGGGATTTTCTATCCTATTTCTATTCTATTCTTATATCTGTTCCTTTTTTCCTGCAGGTTAAATCCCTTTTCACAGGCCAACCACAAAAACCAAAAATAATAATTTCTTACAATGAAAATGCAATAGTGACACACTTTGAGTGACTCGCTAACGTTGCAAAGCACTATGGGATTTGCAGTAGTACCTGCTAGTGTTGTCAAAAGAACCGGTACTTCGGTACCAACCCAGCACTACAAAAATGTAAACGTCACGGTACCAAGATTTCGTAGGTACCGGTAGTACCGAGGACCCGTCTAAACCCGGATCCTTGATTCGCATGATTCGCGCATTCACTGGGCGTGTGCAGTCGCTTCTAAAGCAACACCGCAGAACGCAGAGTGACGGCGAGCGGTGGACCAGCTGATGTGGTAAATAAAGTTCATTCACGGAGACCCCCCCCCAGGGGCGCAACTACCTACTCCCAATTTGGGAACCCCTGGTCTACACCAATCAGAATATTCTGTTCAGATGTTCACATCCACACCTTAAAAATGAAATGAAATCATTATTAAAATTAAAAATGATTAATATTCCTTTTTCATGAAAAGATTAGGTATCTGTGAACACCTTTATATTATTATTGTCCAGCTGAAGCAGACATTTGCTTATTTCTAACAGAGCTGAGCTGTGGGAGAAAATATTCAGGCTTATTTCATCTTATTTTCTATCACCTGTGTGTTTGGTGTATTTATTAACTTACTATTAACTATAAATGATAAATAACAGGTCACTAGAATCATGTGGGCATAGAAAGTTTCTAATGAACTAAAGCTTGTTCAGCAGCTCACCTGTTCCTTCCACACTGAGGAGAAATCCTCTCATCAGCAGCAGGTGATCAACAGACTGAACACCGGACCGAAAAAACAAAAAGACTAAAGACACCGACCTCAGACCGGCCAGCCGGGAGTTTCCCCGGTCGGGGCCTGATTACTCCCGCCGTCCCCGTTAGACAGGAGCTGCTCATCATGTTTACTCTCATGGTGACATCAGAGCTTGGCTCCGCTGGAGCTTATTAGCGCGACTAGATTCTACAACGTTTTCATGAATAAACACACAGCTTAATAGATCTGTGGCTTGTGTAGAAAACCGTCCACACACCTTCAACCGTGCTCCAACGCGTAGTGGGGGCGCGCGCGCTGGAGCGCTGAGAGA